>JAOWMA010000087.1:0-163050 GCA_025962755.1 Colletotrichum tropicicola
AGTTACTAGGGGGTATTTAGGTCTTTAAGTTAAACTCTTAAGTAAACTAAATATAGTTTTTTTTAAAAAAGAAAACTACTAGTTAGATAAGTAATACTTATTACTAAAAAGTATATACTAACTAAAGAGATAGTTATAATAACTAGAGATAAATAAGTTAAAAAGTCCTTTAGACTCTTTAACTATAATATATAAAATAAACTATTATTAAAAATTAAGTAATTTACTTAAAGGTTAATATAATAAAAGCCTTAAAATAAAACTTTAAAAATAGAGAGATTATATTAGGTATTTAAGACTAATAATAAATAGTTATAACTTAAAAAGGGTAGATAATAGAGTATTAATAGAATACTAATAGTAAAATAGGTCTTATTAGAATATAGTTTATCTAAAAAATTAGATTTAAGTGGAGTCTATAGAAAACTCTATAGGTTTAGAATTAAATACTAGTATATACCCCCCCCTAATAGTAGTATTACTAACTTCTTCACTCTATATAACCCAGTCTTTTAACACTATATATTTTAGATACTTTAGATCGGAGACACGAAAGCGCTTATAGCTACTGAACAAAACTATAACTACCGTTATAACGTAATACTTTTAACTTATATTTCCTATGCGTCTTCGTTCTTTAATAGACTTAGCCTCTTGTCTTTGTTAGATGTGCTAACTCCAGTCCGAAAGGAGACGGCCAGACAGATAGATCCCAGCTACGGACACCTTCAGTCTATGTCTGTTCCATCGCAACTAGTACTACGACTCTGGACCTCGATGGCCAGGGCCTACCTGCCACCCACTGGGTGGTCTGAAAAAGTCCGCGCGACCTGTTCCGCGTCGTCGGGGACATAGGGAGCCGTGCCAGACCCTACCCTGTCGCAGCTGGATTAGAGTTTTGGGCCGGGAACCGGAGATGTCGAGTCGACAAAAAGAGTGAGTAATTCGACAATCCGCGCCTGATAGGTCTCTTCTACAAGCTGTAGCGGCTTTGCATCTGAATCAAATGACTAGCTATCTCGTCTCGGCCTGTTTGATGCAGATCCTGATTGAGGACTACGGCACGGCAGGGCCTACGGTGGTCTTTGCATTTTACAGTCTCAATGACACATAGGAAAAGGGGAATAAAGTGGGTTGTTTTCTGTAAACAGGGATCCCGGGCAAAGGGGCAATATATACCCCTAGCCCTAGGGCCATAACTATAAAGTATAGCTTATAAAGTGAGTATAAGTATATAATATACCCCCCCAGCCTTACAGCTTTACTATAAAGTTAAAAAGACAAAATAAAGTTATTTATAAATAAAATAAAAAGCCCTAATTAGCTTTTATCTAAAAATAAAATATTTAATTTATAAAAATATTATCCAACTATCTACACTCTTTTATAGTCTCTATTAATTAAAATATAATAATTTTATAAGTAAAACTAAGATAGTTAATACTATTTAGATAAAAATACTATAGTAATAAAGGAGATAAAGTATAAAAGTAATTAAGGACTACTAAAAAAGAAACTACTAATATAATAAGTAGAGGGATAATATAAAGGACTACCTTACTTAAAATATCTAATTAGGAGTTATAAAGTAAAAAGGTCTTTCTATATAAAAAAACTATAACTATAGGTTAATATTAAAAAATCTATAATAAAGAGACTAAAGAAGGGTTACTAGGGGACACCTAAGCCTTTAAACTAGACCTTTAAATAAATTAAGTATAACTCTTTTTAAAAGAGAGAGTTATTAACTAAGTAGATAATACTTATTACTAAAAAGTATATATTAACTAGGGAAATAGTTATAATAACTAAAGATAAATAAGTTAAAGAGTTTTTTAAGTTTTTTAACTATAATATATAGGACAGACTATTATTAGAGATTAGGTAATTTACTTAAGGGCTAGTATAATAAAAATCCTAGAATAGGACTTTAGAGGTAGGGGGATTATATTAAGTATTTAAGACTAATAATAAGTAGTTATAACCTAAAGAGAGTGAATAATAAGATATTAATAGAATACTAGTAGTAAAATAGGTTTTATTAAAATATAGTTTATTTAGAAAACTAGATTTAAGTAGAGTTTATAGAAAACTTTATAGGTTTAGAATTAAATATTAGTATATACCCCCCCCTAATAGTGGTATTACTAACTCCTTCACTCTGCGCAACCCAGCCTTCTGATAGGAACTAACAAGCGAGCTGTTGATGATCAGAAAGTGGACATCTTCGTAGTCCCAAGACTGCCAAGAGCTGCCCCAATGTTCCTCGAACTTGCGGATGGAGAAGTCATCAATGGGGTGATTCGGCACAATGCGGGACATTTTGTCGCCGACATCATGATTACCCGTAACGACGAACGTTTTCGCCTCCGCCGTTCGCATCAGCTCTTTCGCCGCGGCGCAAGCGCCATCGAAAGTCGGCGCATGTGGCACGGGGTTGGTGACGTCGCCCAGGTGAACGATGAAGGACGGGTTGCTCGCAGCTATCTGTTGGTATGCGAGCCTGGAGCGCTCCGCGGCCAGATTGTTCGTCTTCCACTGCGAGGGCTGATCGTCGGGCGACTGGACATGGGTGTCCGCAACGAGAGCAAACGTAAAGAGAGGTTTTCCTTGGGCTTTCTTGCCAGGCATATTGCAAAAGGTTATTTGAGCGACGGGGTGTTGCAGGGAGACGTGCGAGGATCCAGGTGGCAGTTGGGGTGTTGTCGATACAAGTGATGATGTGGTGAGTGTCCGAAGACGCCAAAACTCTCGCAGAGGATTTCTAATGAAATGTTCTGGTGGAAGATTACGCCATTTGCACGGGATCGGTCCTGAGTTCTTGGCCATGAGGTGGAAGGAGTTGCCCGACGGCGACCTCCCAGGCAATGTGCTTTCATCGGCCACAACCGAAACATGTAGACGATAGCTGCACTCATTTCAGGTGGCTCGGATGGCCAGAACCAATCTAATCGGGCCGGAAGTGATATTCTTCGGACGGATGCTTCATGAGACTCTGTAATCTTGTCTGCTGCTATATCCTGTGTTGAGTTGTGGACGTCGCGTAAGGTAGTCATTGTATCTTATCTAATCTGGCAACTATACACACCACAACCTTCGTAAGCTCAGGTTCAATTCAAACCGGAAAACAGCCCGAAAAGGTGGCATTGCGCCATATTTAAGGCCCGACAACAGGGATCGCAGGTCCATCGGCAAGTCCCCCCGGCGTCGGAGGTGAGCGAAAGTGGGCCCGGACCACCTGCAACCCCGACCTCTGGCCGATCCTTCCCCGGACAAACGCAACCGTCACGGAAGCTCGTAACGGTCTCAGAGAGCCCTTCGAGTGTCGCCAGTCGGTCACACCCCGCGTAAACAACCAAATATTCACCCAACCACCTCGTTCTCTGGCGGGACCAAAGTACACCGTGAAATCCCGACTTTCAGGTCTCCCTCGCCCCCCCTAACGGGCCCCAAGATGCCACCGGGGCAGCGGAGGTCCAATGTCCGCCGCAGCAACGTGACGGCCTGCCACCGGTGCAAGTCCCGGAAGCAGCGGTGCGACCAGAACATCCCGGCCTGCTCCAACTGCGAGCGCGCCGGCGTGGAGTGTGTGGGCACCGACATTGACGGCCGGGTGGCGCCCCGAAGGTGAGAGCCCTCTTTGTGAACAGCTTCTCCGGTACAGGCTGCGGGGGCTGCATCGCTTGGCTAGGTCGCTCACGACGTACATGCAGTTATATCAAAAACCTCGAGGACAGGATTGCCTATCTGGAGACTCAGCTAATGTCACACGGCATCCAGGACCAGGACCGGGACCAGCAGCATGACACGCCGGTCTCGGCGGACTTCTCGGCCGTCGCCAGCCACGCTGTCTCCCACTCACCGTCCTCGCAAGAACATAACAGCACCACAGATGAGGACTTGGTCGGTCAGATTGTGCTCGACTCACTCAGAGCCGACCACTTCCCCAACGCCATCGTCAACCACAACGGCCTCTCCCTACTCAACTCCCTTCTCTCGGGGCCCATCACCAAAGTCTCCCGGCCCGGCCTCAAACCAGATCACCGCACTCTCTTCGACGACCTGCCCTACGAGACGAGGGTGGAAATGCCCCGCGGCGAGGCCGCCAACCGACTAATAGACACCTACTTCCAACACTGCAACTTCTTCTCCCCCATCCTCCCCTCCAAGGAGCACCTCACCACCATGATATCGCCCCTCTACGACACCTCCAACCCGTCGTCCCGGTCCTACTCGAAAGCAAAGTTCCGCGCCTCCATGGTCTTCGCCACCGCCATCCTCCTCATCAACAGGACGGACCCCTCCGTCCCCGCGGAGCGCTCCCAGGTCTACTTCGCCGCCGCCATGCACCTCCTGACCCAGGACCCGGCCGCCGTGTGCACCGGCGACCTCGACCACCTCACCGACCTGCTCCTGATCGTGCAGTACTGCTGCTTCTGCCCGAACCTCACCGCCGCCTGGCACTTCATCGGCCTCGCGACGAGCCTCGCCGTCGAGCTGGACCTGCACGCCGAGCGTCGCAGCTCCGCCCTCGACCCGGCCCTCGTCGACGACCGCCGCTGGCTCTTCTGGGCCACGTACACCTTCGAGCGCAACCTGTGCGTCATCCTCGGCCGGCCCCTGTCCATCCCCGACGAGGCCATCGAGACCCCCCTGCCCCCGGAGCCCCCGGTCAACCCCCAGCGCGCCCAGGCGCTGCACCTCATCAAGGCCCGCCGCTTCGAGTCCGAGATCTACGCCACCCTCCGGCAGACCCGGCCGCCGCTGAACGGCATGACGCTCGACAGGCCCGCCTGGCGCGCGAGCGTCACCCGCCGCCTCGCCGACTGGCACGCCTCCGTCCCCGCCGGCCACCACAACAGCCAGCTGACGCCCCAGCAGGCCTTTGACGGCCTGTACCACAACTGCATGGTCAACGTCTACTACCCGTCCTTCCACTACCCGGACCTCTCCCCGGACGACGTGGCCACGCTGGCGCGCCACGCGACGGAGAGCATCAACTGCTACAAGCAGTCCTTCCGCTCCCGCGAGCTGCGCTTCTACTGGCGCAACATCCACAGCCTGTTCAAGTCCGGGGTGGCCCTGGTGTACTGCATCCGGGCGGCGTCCGCGCTGCAGCAGCAGACGGCGGAGGTCAACGTCGCGAACCTGACCGACACAGTCAACTCGTGCTTGTCCATCATCTGGGCCGTGGTCGAGAGGTACCCCCCGGGACAGGCCTACCGGGACATCTTTGAGAACCTCGTCAACTCCGTCCCGGGCAAGGACGGGACCCAGCCCCCGGCCGAACCGGTGGATGAGCAGGCGTCCATCTTCAACTCTCTTTTCGCGGCTTCGGAAGACACTGATTTGCCATTTACAGCCATCGACGCGTTGTCTTGGGGGTTTTCTCAGCCGTCTCCTGCTGGGTGATGGTGAATGTTTTGCAACTCGGCGAACCCGGCGAAACGCCCGTCATGATCATGAAGGAAAAATGGTTTGGGATACTGATAACGTAGCTGAGAAGTGCTTCCATACTGCTGTAAGTTTTGAAGACATGGTGGAAGACTGAGATACTCATAGGGAGCAGGACCGCTTGGAGACGACGCCCCTACCTGACCTTACCTTGGTCTAAAGAAGCCGAACCTGCGACGGAAAACTTCCCGTCCTATTCCTCCATCACCGCAGGCTTCTTAGGCAAAACCTCCCTCCAAGAAATCTCACCCCCCTCACCCCTGAAATCCGGCCAAGCCCACCCCCTACTATCTCCCTCAGCCACCCAAACACCACAGACATCCCTCCTCTTCCCCTTCCTCTCATCCATCATCCCCCGAGCGACCACCGCCGCTTCGCTATCCGAAACCCCCGGCTCGACCGCAACCCAGTCCGCCGCCTCCTCCCCCGTCGGCCCCCTCCCCCAGTCCCCCAGCCTCGCCGGCCGGCGCACGAGACAGCAAGCCCCCTCCACGCGCCGGCACCGTCCGCACCCCCGCGCCCGTCTCCCCGCGGAGAACTCGCACCGCACGCCGGCGAGCGTGCACCCGAGACACTTGCCCCGCGCGCAGTCCCTGAATCTCGCCGGGGCCGGGATCGGAGTGTGGGTGATGTCGGGGCTCCTCGGCGGCAGGATGGGCAGTCCGTCGCAGTATCGGATCCGCGGCGGCGGCGGCGGCGGCGGCAGTGCTGCTGACGCTGGCCTGCCTCCGGGTGGTGTCCTAGTTTCTCGTGAACAGGGAGAGGAGAACTGACCGTTGGGATTTGACTCACTGCCATCTCCAACAAACATCGAGCAGCCGCCGGTTCCTTCAGTAGCTGACATTTTGATGATTCGCGTGTATGTTTGGATCACTCTCAGGGGTTCAGTCTGAAGCCGGAATACTAAGTCGTGTTTGGAGTTGCGACCCAAATGAAGGAGAAAAAGAGGCTACACCGGTCGAGGCGGCGGAGAATAGAAATACACTCGAAAGCCCTTTTCGCACGGCGCCTCGTCGTCTTTCAAAACGACACACCTCATGGTGCAAACAAAGGGGTTTGTTTTGTCCTCCAATGAGTCTCGAGATCATAACCTACCCCCGAAAGGCTTTTGTCGCACTCTCCTCGGTAACAAGTGACTGAGCCATGACAACTCCAAAAGACTGGACGGAACCAGCGATCAGAATACACAAAGGAAGTTTATCACGACTGAACCAGGCCCCCCTTTGCCCCTTTTGTAAACGTGAAACTATGCATCCCCAGCCAGCAGTTTCTTGAGTCCGGGGTTGAGGACACACTGCTGCTGCGTTACGAGCATTCTCCTCCAAGGGGGTACGTCGATATCCCGTAACTACATGGAGCTTTTGGGCTATGGAACGCCCCACGCGAAAGACAGCTCGGGTTAATTACCAAGCCCTGTTGAGACCAAACATTACTCGACACGTTTCAATGGCTGGAAAAGCTTCTCAGTTCGATACTACTTGAAGCAGGACAAAGATCCAGCGTCTCTGCCAGTATTACCTCAAAGGGTACGAAACACCGCCCATTCGCGTCCAATGACGTTCCGCTTCTCAGCAGGATAACCGTATTCCATATCATCATCCTTCTGTGGCCATCCTGACATGACGAGAAGAACACAATGAAAGCCAAGCTGCTGTGCCGGTTCAAGGTTCTGTGAATACCCTTCCTTGCCCTTGTGCGGACGCCAGGAACAACAATCGTATTGCTCCACCCCACTGCGAATAACCTTCGCCACCTCGAGTTTCCCAACGCCAATGAAATCGAGGGATGGATGAAAAGAAGAAAACAACAATGATGTGAACCGATGACATGCCGGTTTCCCTTCCCCAACGCCGATGTATGAAAGTATCTCAATGTCCGACCCGTTACCCTGGCGGCAATCTCTGAGAACACCCAAGATTCGTTCTCCAAGGACCCTCCAGGTCCAAGTAAAGCAAATGTTCGTAGCCGTGAGGCGGTAGTTGTTATTTTATGCCGTTGAATTCAAGTGTGAGCTGTGGTCTCGTTGTGCCGCACTCGCTCATGAGGCATATGAAGGCACGCTGCGTGGCGTCACGTCACCACTTCGCTTCCGTGCTGGAAGCTGCGCAGCCTGTTGAGATCGTGAAGCCTCTGCGATCATGGCCATCTTCTTACGCACAGTCGATAAGCGAGAGGTAATCATTTGGATCACTGTCAAAGAATTAGCGGCGAGTTCGGGAGGTGGAAAGTAGCGAAATACTCACTTCGATTGACAACTTGTTGATCATCGCTGTCCAGATCGCTAGTCACCTCTTCACGGGCAGAATCCTTGCCTGAGCTAGAGTACCGCCGCTTAACAGTGTCTTCGTCGTTGTCCAAGACAGCCTCGAGCATCCGAATGGCCGTGACATAGTAGGTGATGCAACCCTCAAGGTTCTCGTTGGTGATTTCGTCAATAGCGGCCGTTCGGCTCATTTCCAGGGCTCGGTCGTACATGAGCTTCTCGGCACTGATACCAGGGGTGAGGTAAACGTCCTTGGTTGCCGATGTGGCAGAAGAAGCTGACTCTCCACCGTGGTTGCTCGGGTGACTGGGGTGATCTTCAGGGAGCTTTTGCTGCACCGCAATGAGCTTCATCCGAACGACTTCAGTCTTCTCCAAGACTTCGTTAAAGCGGCTTCGCACCCACTGGACGGTGGAGTTGATCCGTTGGGCGAGGCTCTCCTTAGATACCTCAGCCGCGGTTGCACCCGTCAAATCACCACGCGTCTTGTGCGACCACCAGAAACTTGCCGTGTCCATGGCCCTGGCCAGCAGCGTAAGCGCCTTGACGTAGAGAACCAGCGCTTCTTCGGACAGAAGAACCTCGGCTTCAATGGTGAGGCCATCCTCTTCTCCCGTCATCTGATCGACAGGCGTACCGCCAAGTCCGTGGTCCATGGACGGGGCGAGTGGGAACAACTGCTTGTACTTGACTTCGGCAAAGCCATATACGCAATCACTGCGGTGAGCAAAGTCCTGGATGAGTTTCACCGCCCGCGCGTCCTCGTCGGCCGGAGCGCTTTGCTTGCCGTCGCCGATCAGGCCTGCGGGACCTGAGGGTGTCGGATAGGCAGGGAAAGGGCTGTAAAGCGGCGGAGAGGCGCCTTTGCCACCCAGGACGTGCTGTGGTACCTTGAACCCGAATAGACGCACGCTGGCGTCTGAAATGGCCTTGGCGATGAACCCCTGGGTTGTCGGGCTGGCCGAAAAGTTCTTGCCATCGTAAGAGTCACGACGGTCATGGCCCGGACGCCCCTTACCCTGAGCGATCTGCACGGCACTCGAAGGCTGGACACGTCCTGCTCCCGTCGTCGAAGTCGGGGGGCCTTGCTGCGTCGCTCGTCGGATCATCTGGCCATTTTTGGGTGACAAGGATGTCAGGCGCGGATTCGCCGCCATCTCGTCCGCAAAGGCATTCACTTCCACGTGTTTCTTTTCGACGACGACGTAGTCCCTCTCAAATGCTACGTCTTGAGCCGCCTTTTCTTGCTCGGTGATGCTCCTCTCACTGACAGGACGCAACTTGTTTCTAGCCGAGTTGTCGTTCAGGTACGACGTCGGCGGTGAAGCAGAGGCGCGAGCGGAGGGTCGGTTGAGGGACGCATTGGAAAGTCTATGCGGCCGGGCGGGCGCCGAAGTTGAAGGTTGCGGCATCGTGGGGCGTCGAATTCCCAAGCCCTCTCCGGGATCTTGTCCTGGCGACTGGCTCACACGAGGCTGGGCATCGGCTGCCGCTTGTGGGACTCGTCCTTCACTCGGACCGGGCAGCTTGGGGGATCTCAATGATTTCTCACGTGGCGACTTTGCTGATTCACCTTCCTCACGCGGAGGCTCGTTCTCGGCTTGTCGGCGAAGGGATAATCGTCGAGAGAGCGAGGACGTCGAATCGGACCTGCCGAGCGACCGGAGGTCTCGAGAAGCCTTTACCTCTGACTTTGGAATATCGTCCTCCACCACGCCTGGGATGGGGCCGGCTACGATGGGGTCGTTGAAGAAGTCTTCAAATCTCATGCGCTCGACGGGATTGCGCGTGAGCAGCTTGCCGATGAGCTTGACCAGCTCTTTGCTGACCACAAGCTCTTTCGGGTACTTAACCTTGTCTTCGGCAGCTTCGATCTTCCGGAGCAACTCAACGTGATTCCTAGCACGGAAAGGAGGACGTCCGGTGATCATTTCGTACAAAACCGTACCCACGGACCAAAGATCGGCCTTGGCATCGTATCTCTCATATCGAAGGATCTCAGGGGCCATGTACAGTGGTGATCCGCACAGAGTATCGGCGAGTGAAGTTGACGGCAGTACGCGAGCGAAACCGAAGTCTGCGAGCTTCAGCATCGGGAGAGAAGCCAGGCCGGCGTTCGGGATGAGGGAATCTTGACTGGCTGTCAAAATGGGGCGAGAGTGCTCCTCTCTAAACCGGGGCGACGGCAGGAGGAGGAGGTTCTGGGGCTTGACATCGCGGTGCACGTAGTTCTTCTCGCGCAAGAACTTGAGAGCGCTGCCGAGCTGCTGCAAGAAGTGGCGCGTAACAACTTCGTGCAGACCCGAGTTCGGCGCAACGGGGTACTTCCTCGCCATGTCGTGAGTAGCAGGATTAGTGCTGAGCTTCTCCCGCTTCTTGATGAAAAGCGAGAGATCGCCAAGCTCGCAGTATTCCATGACGAGGTTGATGTGGGTCGCCGACTCGACGCAGTCGTGAAGAGCGACGATGTGAGGGTGACGGAGCGTCTTGAGGATCTGGATTTCGCCGTACAGATTCTCCCTAAGCTTGTTGTTGAGACGTCCCATTTCGACTGATTTGATAGCCACGGTAGCTTTTGAGCTCTGGGAACACAAAGTCAGCTCGTCAGCGTTCAAAGGAATCTCCACGGAAGCTCAACGGGAACAAAGGAAAGGGACGGACCTTGTGGTAGCCGCTGTACACCTGTGCGAAGCTGCCTTTTCCGATTTCACCACCGATGACAAAATCCCCGATGGAGGCATCAGCGTCGCGTCGCCTGCGTCCTGAAGAGGACGAGGTCGGAAGCCGTTCCGCCATGCTGGTGTCCTGTAGAGCTTGTCGTTGACAGGGGCGAAGTCGGGGAGACAAGGTTGAGGCCGAGGGCCTATGCTATGCGGAAGACGTCGGCGGCGTGCGGTGTCGTCATGTACACTCTGGTGTCGTGGTGGCAGGTGGCGTGGCGATGGGTTTGGGGCGATTAAATGGGTTGAAAAGAGGAAGTGCGAGAAAGAAGCAGGAGGGAGCAGGCAGAGCTTCGAGGAGCAGCCAGAACCCTGGGTGTGTCGGTTCGGTAGGCAGGGACCGTAGACAAGGCGGCAGCTATCCGATAGGTCGGGAGTGCACACGCACCAGGTCGATGCAGAGTCGAGGATGCGCTCGAAGGGTAGAAGCGGGGACCGTCGTGGCGTCCGTGTGCAGCGAGTGCAGGAAGGCGGCGGTATCGTCTCGACAACGCGACCGGGAGGAAGAAACCGAGCGAACGAAGGTCGGGCAGAGCGAAAGAAGGGTCGACGGGTGGTCTTTTTGGGTTTGTGTTGGGCAGAGCGGCGACGGGAGGAGAGGTGGGAGGCAGCGAGAGGCCTCGATTTGTGACTAATACGGATGGACGGTGAGCGTTGGACATGGAAGCTACTATGTAGGTAGCTCGGGCTCAGGTAATCGAAGTACCCAGCCGTTTGAGGCTCCCAAAGTAAGGTGTTGGAGAGTTTGTAGGGACAGCGAGGAGGACTGTACCTTTTGGGGAACAAGAGTCAGGCAAGGTCCAAGGTCAAGCTAATGACTCGGAGCTGAAGGGTGCAGGACGCGGATGTTGGCACTTTGATATGCACCCTGATGGCGCGGCAGGTGTGGAAGAAGGCAAACGGCAGTGCAAACAGGGGACCGGCAGGCGGGCGATGGTATGCACAAGCAGATGCAAGAAGAGGCGGGAAAAAACCGAGGACGGGGCAGAGAAGTCGAGGGAGGTCGTGGGCGTGGTGGACAGGCAGACGGGGGGGAAGAGGCGGACGAGGCACGGCAGACCGGGTCGGCGACAGAGAGGGTCGAGGATGAGGTTGAGGTCGAGGTCGAGGTCGAGGTTGGAGGAAGAGACGGGAGGGCAGGCGGTCGGACGAGACGGGCAGAGGACGTAGAAGAAGGGACGCGCCGAGGAGAGTGACAGCAGAGACAGAGTGACGAGGATGGACGGGGAAGGGAAGCGAGTGGATAAGGACGATTAGATAGGGAGGTGGGCGTGGGCGAGGGTGTGGGTGTGGACCGTGGACTGTGGATTGTGGGTTCTGGATGGTTGATGCGATGCGATGCGATAAAGGGTAGCACCTCGAGTTAGCGGCCCCGGTAGCGCCAGATGGGAGCCGATGATGGATGGCTGCGCTGCCTGCGCTGCGCTGCCTACCTTACTGCAAGTACTTTGAGCCAAGGTCGTGAAGCGAGGCAGGCAAGGCACGGATAGAGGCAGTCTGGCAGTCTGACCTGATGTGCCTCATTGGGGGCCCCCAGGAGGGCGCATCCATCCATTCCAGCTCGCGGGTGATGTGATGCGACCCAGAAGACGGAGGCAGGGCAACCTCCTCGACACGGCATCCAGTGACCACTCTACTTAGCACCTTGCGGGCCTTGGGACTGGGGGCTCGTGATGCGGTGCGGTGCGCAGCAGCAGCAGTGGTGGAGGACTGGCTGCCAGTGGCCGTGTGGACTGAGGTGAGGTGTGACTGTGGACTGTGGAGAAGCTAGGTACCTAAGGGACGTCCTCTCCGGTACGTACCCCGAGCACACTCACTCTGGCGAGTGAGTGCATGGCCGGAACAGCCAATGCAGGTGCATCGCGGCCGCCCCGCTCGTATCCTCGTGGTCACTGGTCAGGGGTTCTTTTGGCGGTGGGACGGGGATGTGATTGGAGAGGGATACCTGGGCTGTACAAGTCCGGTGTCGGTCACGCAGGCCGCCGCGGTAGGGGTACTGGCTGCAGCAGCACTGCGCCGCAGAGGCACACCTTCCAGGTCAAATGTCATCATGGCGCGATAAGGCCCAAGTATCGCGATAAGGTGTTGCTCCTACCTACACTGGGCCTTACCTTACTGTTGCTGGTGCTCCTGCTGCTTCCCCCGTTGCGCCTGCCATGGCTGCCGTTTCGGGGTTTGCATCTGTTTGGGAAAGCGCAGACAACCCGCAGCACATCTCCAAGGGACGGTCTCAACACCGCAAGATGGACATGGACATCTGCTATTCTCGCCGTGCTGCGTATACCTCACACTGCGCGGGCGTTGCGAGCCCAGTCACCACGGAGACATAAGGTACGTAATGTAGGTAGCTTCTGCCGTGCAGCGCACCGCAGCAACACGCTTTTGCTGCTGGAACACCTCCCGCCCGGCCGCTCGTCCCTTCTGAGCATTTCATCATTACGTCGTCGACGTGACAAGACAAGAGGCCGACCCCGGTCGTCGGACCCCAACTCACCTCAACTCCCGTCACTCCAGTCTCCAGGGGATCCCTCGGTCGCACCACTTTGAATGACTCCAGCGACCCCTCTCTCCCCTGTAACAGCTTTCTCGCCATGGAACCTTCTCCACCCTCTCTTTCGACAACTCGACAGTACCTTACCTACGGTATCACGGGTATGTCCTCGGATGGGCATAGCTGCCTGCAGTCCAGCATTCCACCCGCCCTTCCAGATGCACGCCAGAACGCCCAGACGCATCCAGGTCTCTGCTACCGCTGCCGACGCGCCGTGTTTCGGTACATCTGCGGGCCAAGACGAGGTACACAGTACCTGCCCGCGGCAGTGTCCAGGGCCGGACGCAGCCATCGGGATCTGGCTGCTGCGACCTTGATAGACGGTGCGCTATCGTTATCGTTTATCGTGTTGCAGGTATTCTCAGCATTCACAAACGGTCGACGACAGCAAACACATGCGCTTCTGGCGGCCCGTATCTCGCCGTCTCATGTGAAAACAACACCGACCACGCTGGCCCAGCCCGTCTGTCTGGCCTCCCGCTACCCCGAGCGAGCCATCGCCAAACAAGACAAGGCGTTGAGTCGTTTCGGCGACCCAACTCTCTCGTGTCAAGCCACGGCAACCTTCAACGTCGAGTCCCATCATCCCGCTGCGCCATGGCGCAATCCGTGTTCCTTGCCCGATGCCACACAAATATATCATGGGCAGAGACAGACTCGGAGTCAAAGCCCAAAGCCCTCCTCTCCGTCCATCCACTCCGCCTCGTCATTGTCACCAGTCGCCAGTCGCCCCAAACCTCCAACAAGGTTTCCGCTCCAAAACAACCCCCCCGGTCCGATCCAATCGACATCTGGTCCAATCTTGACTAACAGCAAACGCAAGCCCGCCCCATACTTGCAACGAACTTTGCGCATTTGCATCGTCTGCAGCCCAGCACTCTCCTCTTGCCTGGGCCTGCGACCTCGCCCAGCCTCATCTCGCCTTGTCTCTCAGACTCTCAGGCTCTCAGGCTCTCAGGCTTTCAGGCTCTCAGGCTCTCAGGCTCGCACCCTGAGGCACACAAGCAGGAAGCAGGAAGCAGGGCAGTGTCGCCGTGTTCCTGATGGCTGCTGCTCGTCCGTCTGCCTGGCGCCGGCTGCCGGCCGGGCCAGAACATGCAGCCAACCGGATCGTCGCCCACTGACTGTCTTCTCCAGTCTCCCGTCGACTTTGTCCACTTTTTGCCTTTCTTCACGGCTGCACTCCAAGGTCTGCGCCGTGTCAGTTGTCAGCGCTGACCGTGGCTGTCCCGTCTCCCTTCCTGCCTGATGATGATGGGACGAGATAAGACCCTCCTGTCCCAACCACACACCAACCTTACACCAACCGTAGACCAACCGAACACGACACGACACAACACGCCGCAGCGACAATGTCACCATAACATGATCGGGGTCTCGGGGGATCGCTGGGACTGCAGAGGCCTTACTCGGAATATGCATGGCCCAAACAGTCCACGAGCCAACAGGAACGTCGCCCGCCCTCCCTGCCGCCCTCGCCAACGCTCAATACCGCAAAGTACTGTGCCGCATCGGCGACGACCAGACGCACAAGTGCCCCAGGCCAACACACGTCCGAGTCGTTGCCGTTGCCGTTGTGATTGTGGTTGTCGCTGTCGTTGTCGTTGTCCGTCGTTCGTTGCCTCTGGCAGACTGCCAGCCAGTGAGCTCCTTATCGCCCTCTCTCAGTCATCCCAATCCAGATGCCAGTGCATGTCTGCCGGTGGTGGTCACAGGCAACCACCACCTTCAGCGCGCGCAACTCCTTCTCCCCGGTTTCGTTTTCTCTCGACTTGGTTTGCCATTTCCGTGCGTGTGTTTGCACGAACCACTCCCGCATATGCGCGCCCAAGATCATCACCAGAGCCAAAAACCACCCCATCGTCCTCCCAGCCTTCACTCTCTCTCCATCAGTCAGAAACCCTGTTTCGGGACCCCATGAAACCCGTTGACATCGCCGACTCTGGTCTCGAATCAGCACGCACCCCCACATGACAATAATACCCCCTTCACCGTCAAGACAGTGTTTACTCCCTCGAGGGTACCAGGCCAAGGCAGAGACGGAGAGTTGTGCTGTTGTGCCTGGCAACTGACATCGATGGCGCAACCCACTTCCAAGACAGTCTTGTCTCGCCCGCCCCCGGCGCCCAGCCCCCCACGCAGGTGCCATTCGCTGCCCCAAAGCGGCAACCCGAGCTGGGTGCCGCGTCCTCGGAGCCGTCATCCATTCTCCGTTCCATCGCCCTTGGGATTGTGCGGAGTGTACGGAACGGACTGCGGATCATATTACAATACATTGTGCAGCCACGATGTGTCGGTCCCTCGCCGGCTTGCTCCTCCTCTCGTGCAGTTCGGTCAAGTAACCAGACCGGGGGGGCAAACAGGAGCAAACATTCCGAGTGGTTCACCACAAGTCCTAGACCACCTGCTCTGCGCCGCCCCATGGCGATCTCGTTTCTCGACTCTAGTCCTTCCAAGACCTAGACCTCCCTCGACGGGGACCCATCCCCGCGTGTGCTCCCAGAGCTCTAGCTGCCCACCCCCTTGGAGAAAGCAGAGGTGGATGCCCGCATCACCCGAGGTCCTAGCGTCGAAATGACAGCCTCGCCGGCAGTGATCGACAAATCCCCCAGCTCATCTCTGCATCCAATCATCCTCGCCAATGAGTGGGACACCTGGTTTTGTTTGTGTGTTCAACCCAAAAAAGAAAAAGGAGAGAGAGATGCAACCAAGGCACCCAGGATGCGGCTTAAAGGTGAAGCCTGCCTGGCCTGAGGAAGCAGCAGCAGCAGCAGCAGCAGCAGCAGCAGTGCGTCTAATCGGTCGTTGACCAAATCGCCACTTTCATCCCGTCTGCTCTGCAGTTCAGACAGGCCGCCTGGCAGCCACCGACGCTTGATCCAGACGAGTTCTTGGTGATCTGGGGTTGAGGCAAGGCCACGTAGAGGACAACCTCACGTCGACTCAGACATGTATGTTTGCTTTTTCTTTTCCCCATCGCCAAGGATTCATAGAGTCATAGCGGGCCTCCACCTGCTTCGTGTCGCCCGCGCGTATCTGGCTCGTTGCTTGGGGGGGTTCGCGTCTAGGAGTCTAGACGTCTCACGGGCGAATCTGCAATTATCCGCCCCAAGTCTACGTCATCTAGGCTTCTGCCTATGCTCACCTCCTCGGGATGGGGATATCGATATGCGGTGTTACACGGCACCCTGGGGAACAAGTGCTTCCCCAATGACATGACTGCTTGTCTCGACGGAAAGACACATCTGCAACTAGAACGAGATGACGCAGAGCCATCGTGGACGGCAGCGGTCCAGCTCAAGCAAGCCGTCGTCATGCTCTCTTAGGGTTCTTGCCCAACACGACCTCCTCGATCTCAAGGCAGCAGCAACGTCCCAAGACCGTCCGTCCACATCGCGACCCCCCGAAAGCATGGGACAGCCCCGGACCCAGGCACGTCGAAAGGTTGAGAGAGGGGACGTTGAAAGCAACGGCACCGTGGTGGGCTCTCTCTCTCTCGAACCCCACAACAGAGCCGACTTGCTCCACCCCCCCCATCCATCCCACAAGAGCCGCGGGAGGGACCGTCAAGGTGTTCCCAGAGCCGCAAGCGCCCGCGAACGTCCCCGACTCGTGAACCCCGTTGACCTACGCCGGACCCCCGGCCGGGCGACGTTATTCGGTAAACCCGGCACCACCGCGGTGGCTGAGCGGTCTTCCACCTGGACACCAGCCAACGACGGCGACAGGCCGTATGTAACTCAGAGACCATGCCAGGGAGGGGTTCTTCAAGGTACACAAGCAGACAAGGTACACGAGATAAGCCAACCCGTAGATACAGTCGTACCGCGGCCCGAGACTAGAAGTACATGACCCAACACGGCATCTCGCCCGGTGAAAAGACTAAGCTGAGCCCGCAGCATCGCTCCCTGCAACCCAAATCATCCTGGAGGGACATCAATCCATCCATCCATCCATCCCCATCTCCAGCCCCCAGAAATCCCAATCAACAATGCGCCGCTGTCACTCGCTCTGACTCACCCAGAAGGGCCAGAAGGGGGAAAATGGCCTCACTTCTCTGACACCACGAGCCAACCAGCTTCACCCAATGGTAGAGAGGAGCACCCTTCGTAGTCCTAGAGGATGGTGGTCGAAAACGACCCCCGAAACAACACGACACACCTCAAGGACATGCCAGAAGGCCAGAGGATGGCAATCATCCCACCTTCATCATCCCGCGGCCCCGCAACCTCTACGGCGTGGCCTCGACGAGTCTAGAACGGGGAAAGGACGTGGGGAAAAGGTGTGGAAGCACCAGACATGGAAACAGAACGGGGGACGGGGGTGGTAGGAACGGCCTGCAGCTCGACGTGTCCCTCGGCCTCCTCCAACCCCCTTTGCCTGGCTGCCTGCCGACGACCTATTATCTAGCACTCAAGTATGCGCGTATGCAAATGCAACCTACCGAATCCGCACAGCTCTGGGCCAGTTCAAGTCAAGGTCACCACCACACCAAGCAAGCACGTATTACAGGTGCGACAGCTACAACCATCATGTCTCGCAAAGTTGTTGGTGTGATGTCTCTTTTTCTTTTGTGTGTATGTATGTGCATATGCTCACTCCACTGTCTCCAAATCCCGCCCGTTCGGGATTCGCAGCCGGCGGCTGCGCGCGGTTCTCGTGTGTATCTTTCTACCCAAAGGTCGAGGGGCCCGAGGCGGATTCTGTACATGCCTCCTTCTCGCCTCCGCTGCGTGGCCAATGCTCCGAACCGTGTGATGCTACCGCTGCTGATGAATGCTCCCAAGAATGCTGTCTGGGTGAAATGACCCCGCGCCGCCGTTCTAAAATAGACTTCTTTTTTGTTTCCCCGCTCCAAGGCCAAAAAAACGGAAATCCAAACGGCGCTCGTTGAGAACAGAAAAAAAGGCTCCTCCGACGCCGTTAAGGGTGGCTCGCCCGAATCAGGGTAAATCATCATATGAATGCCTTTCTCCCGCCCCCTCCATTCGTTTTGGGTATCCCAGCTCAGATCTGACAGGCCAGAGTCCCACGCACCTCTAGTCGTGTGACATGACACCAACTTCCCCGCGTTTGATCCTTCATCGTCTCGCCGGGGCGACTCACACGCTCTGTCGCGCGGCCGACACCCTCACACCCAAATCCCTGCATTCCAATCAGTGGTGTGCCGCCTTCTCGACGGTAGGCAACTCCTTGAGCGCCTCGCCGATGATGTTAATGGCCTTGCGGAGGTCAGTCTCGGAAATGACCAATGGCGGCGCAAAGCGAATGATGTTGCCGTGCGTGGGCTTGGCCTATTGATTCCGGATACGTTAATACTCTGTCTCGCACGTCGGAAAGTGGGGGAGGAGGGAAACATACCAAGACACCCTTCTCCTTGAGCAGCAGACACAGGTCCCAGGCCGACCGTCCCGAGGCGGCCGACTCGTCAATGACGACGGCGTTCAACAGACCCTTGCCTCGCACCGTCTGGATGATGGGCGAGTTGAAGGCCCTGATGCCGTCGCGGAAGATGTTTCCAAGCTTCTCAGCCTTGGCCGTCAGGTCTTCTTCCTCCATGATCTCCAGCGCGCGGATCGACACGGCACAGCCGAGCGGGTTGCCGCCGTAGGTGGAGCCGTGCGTGCCGGGCTCGACGACGAGCATAATCTCCTTGCTCGACAGAACGCAACTGACGGGATACAGACCTCCGGAGATGGCCTTGCCGAGCGTCACCATGTCGGGCTTGATCCCGGCCCACTGGGAGCAGAGCATGCGGCCCGTCCGGCCAATGCCCGTCTGGATCTCGTCGCAGATGAAGAGCACGTTGTGCTTCTTGCAGAGGTCGTGCACGCGCTTCAGGTAGTCCTCGTCGGGGACAACCACGCCGGCCTCACCCTGGATCGGCTCGATAATGATGGCGGCCGTGTCCTTGCCGTGGGCCTCAAACACCTCCTCAATGTCGCCAACGTTGTTGTAGCGGATGGGCTTGCCCGTGGAGGGGTTGACGGCGCCAATGTTGGGGACATACGGGCCGTAGTTGTCCCTCGACTCGGGATCGACCGACAGGGAGATGGCAGTCATCTGGAGGAAGCAGCACACGCGTCAGCGCCCAAGATTCGCCGTAAGCACACACACACACACCGCAGCAGAGGCCTACTCACCGTACGTCCGTGGAAGTTGTCATTCACAGAAAAGACCAGAGCCTTGCCCTGCTCGACGCCCTTGACCTTGTACGCCCACTTTCGCGCAATCTTGATCGCCGTCTCGACGGCCTCGGCGCCCGTGTTCATGGGCAGGACCATGTCGTAGCCAAAGACGTCGCGGATCTTCTCGGCCCACTTCGGGAAGACGTCGTTGTAGAAGGCCCTCGAGCTCAGGGTCAGTCTGCTGGCCTGCTCGGTCAGAGCCTTGACCAGCTCGGGGTGGCAGTGGCCCTGGTTGACGGCGCTGTAGGCGGACAGGAAGTCGAGGTACTGCTTGCCCTCCGGGTCCCAGACGTGGACGCCGCTCGCGCGGGAGAAGACGACGGGGAGCGGGTGGTAGTTGTGGGCAGCGTACTCGTTCTCGATCTTGATGGCGCCGTCGGTCGAGGCAGCGTGGTATCTGTCGCCGGGGTGGCCGTTGGCCGCTGGGGCACCGCCATTTGCGTGGGGAGCCATGGTGTAAGTTGATTGGGGGGGGATGGTCTGGAAGATTGGCAGTGTGCAAAAGAGCAAGTAGGGTATGTCAGGTCAGTTTGAGACTGTCAATTGGGCCTGGTGGTCATTCAATTCGTGGCCAGAAAGAGAGTGTGTCTGTGGACAAGTGGCCGTTGGAGTAAGGTTTGGTAGAGAAAACATTCAAGAGAAGAAAGGCCAGAGCGAGGGGCAAATCGCGGGGTCTTGGGTAGTTATACCCTGGAGGCTTGGCCGTCCCTGGGGACCTTGACTAACGGATTAAAAACCGAGCGGCACGACATGGAATAGCAGAAAGCGGCCATGGCAAGGAAGGCGGCGGCGGCAACGTGGGAAGGGGGCCAGGCCAGGCCAGGGCACCTCGACGACAAAGGCCGGAGGCGGGCATCAGGGCGCAGAATGTAGCAGCAGTCGGCAGGGCTCGACGCAGCCAGCCAGCCAGTCAGCCAGGCGGGAGAGAGAGAGAAAAAAAAGATTGAAGACCAAAAAACGGCATGGACCGGAAGCCGAACCATGGCCATGACCTGGGACCAAACTCTTGGTGTCGGAGTCAGAGGCGCGCCGCTATGCCTCTAAGTGCAGGTATGTTCCCCTAAGCGCAGGTATAAGCGGCTCAAGTGGGTGAGTGGGCATGATGACGCCCGAGGGGCCATGTAAGGGAAACCATCCCGGTGCCATTTCAGTCACATGGCCGGGGGACGGACGGGGAGGTGTGGTCCAAAAACGCGAATGCGGCCGAGGGAAAGCGGCGCCGGTGTTTCCAGCTGGTGTAAGAATCGCGTAATGGGAAGGGGGAGGCCGTCCAATGGCCGTGGCATTGCGGCTGCTCTGCTCGGTGATGCCGCGTGGTGTGCGTGTGTGTGTGAGCGGGAGCGTGTTGTTGGAGCGTGTGGAATGTTGCGAGGTGACAGAAAACAGAGACCGAGACAACCAACAGACAGACAGACAAACAGACAGACTGCCGATGGCGGGGCAGCCGGGAAGAAGGCGCCGCCGATAACGGGCGGCGTCAATCAATCCTTTAGGCACGTACCTAAGGCAAGGTACGGTGCGTTGGTTGTTGGTTGTTGGCTGTTGGCCTGCCTGTCAAGAGCCAACGGCAAGGTACCTTAGGTTGGATGGTATGTGCCTATCTAAGCTATCATGTCACCTACTCTGATATCTGTTCCGGTCTCGTCGGGGCATGTCTTGGTGCCTACCTAGGTATATGTAGGTAATTCAGGACAGATGGAAACGACAGAGAAGCCACACGCCCCATTCGAATGGCCGGCTCTTGCCCAATGACGACGTCGCTATTTCCATTCCCGCCACTCGGAGCCAATAAGGCGTCTTCTTGGTGTGGGGCCTCTCGAGGATCCAATGGGGAGGGCCAGCGGCGGCCAATGGGACGGTGGAGCGCCGAGCTAAGGTTTTGCGGTGCCTGATAATCGAGGTTTTGCATTAGGTGGTCTTGCCTTGTTCAGGCGTGTTGGCGACTCAGCTGTAGCGTAGCGGCCGGGTGCCTGGGGCTGTCAGTGAAACTTAGGGGGGCTGACATTGTCGTATTTGCTCTTGCATCGCAGTCTCGTCTCGACATTCCATTAGCGATTAGTAGGAGCAGGAGGAGCGCCTCTCCGCTTCTATTTCGGCACCAGCAAATCTTTTCACACAGAACTGGATTACCCTGGACTGACCTGGACCTGACCTCTGGCCTGACCAAACCGGACCAGGAGAAGAGAGAGAAAGAAAAAACCTGGCCTCATCTCCCCAGGACAGGAGTCAGTCGTGCCACACACCCTCAGACACGCACCGTCCATCCAAACACAAACAGCCCATTGCCGCCGCATCCTCAGACCGCAGACGGGTGCCGCCTGACTCGACCCCCATCAGCACCAGCACCAGCACCAGCACCAGCGCCAGCGCCTGCCGTCCGCCCGATGATTACGCAATAGCTTCCGACTTCGACCCCGCTGCCGCCTCCCCTCGCCGCTGCCGCCGCCGCCGCCGGCCATTTTCACCGCAAGACCGTGCCAAGCGCGTGCCCACAATGGCTTCCGTCGGCTCCCCGCCCGCCCCCGAACTCCTAAAGGCAGTTCGTAACGAGCACAACAAGCCCGCCGTCTTCCGGCACCTCATCGTCATCCGCCTGCTCAACGCCTGGTGGGTCCTCACCTTTTTCCAGCCCGATGAGTACTTCCAGGCCCTTGAGCCCGCCTGGCGCATGGTCTTTGGCGAGCACAGCGGCGCCTGGATGACATGGGTGAGTACACATTTTTATTTCTAATAATCCAGCCGATATTTGCCTGTTTTTCCCCCCCAAAAAACTTGACTTTGTGGGAGCGCATCACTCACCCAACGGCGCCCTCCAGGAATGGAAGTACCAGCTCCGCTCCTCCCTCCACCCCACTCTTTTCGCCGGCGTCTACGCTCTCGCGGACCTCGTAGCCCGGCCTCTACCGGGTGCTGCCAGATCATGGCTCCTGCTCGTTGCCCCCAAGGCCACGCAGGCCGTCTTCGCCGCGGCCGGTGACTGGTACACATGGCAGCTCGCCGTCAAAATCTACGGCGCCGATAGCTCTGCCTCGTGGTTCGCTGTAAGTCCGGGCCCAGATGAAGTAACCCAAGACGTCGTGTCTTACACTAACACCGCCCGCAGCTCTTCATGAGCATGTTCAGTCCCTTCCAATGGTACTGCTCAACACGAACCTTCTCCAACTCTTTGGAGACCACTCTCACCATCATGGCCCTAAACTACTGGCCGTGGGAGCTGCTCGGTGAGAGCAAACCGGTCAAGGAGAACCCCAAGCCCGCCCAGTCCATTTTGCACGCCCCAGGGGCCCTTCACAGGTAAGACTGAAAACCAGAGAACCAGAACATGAAAAAACATGACTTACCAACTCATAGCCTCCGTCCGTCCCTCACCCTGGCAGCAATCGCCGTCCTCCTGCGCCCAACAAACATCCTCATCTGGGCAACGGTCGCTACCATCACCCTGGCCCGGCCCATCTTCGCTCGCTCCTCCGTCCTCACCCCGCAAGCCATCTTCCTGCTCATCCGCGAGGCCCTTCTTTGCGGCGCCCTCGCCCTCGCCCTCTCCCTCGCGTCGGATCGCCTCTACTTCGGCGAGTGGACCTTCCCGCCCTACAAGTGGCTCTACTTCAACATCTCCCAGTCCCTCGCCGTCTTCTACGGCCGCAACGACTGGCACTACTATCTCTCCCAGGGCCTCCCCCTCCTCTCCATGGCCTACCTCCCCTTCGTCCTGCAGTCTCTCTACAGCCCGCCGACGACGTCCTCGAAGACTCGCCACCTCACCCTCCGGACCCTCGCAGGCACCGTCTACGTCATGATCGCGGCCCTCTCCCTCATCTCCCACAAAGAAGTCCGCTTCATCTACCCCCTCCTCCCCATCCTGCACATCCTCGCCGCCGGCCCCCTCACAAACTTCTTCACCACCCCGGCCCCGGCACCGACACTCAAGTCCCCGCTCCCGAAGCCCCGGCTCCGCCACAAGCGTCTCCTCACCCTCGCCCTCGGCCTCCACGCCCTCCTGTCCTTCTTCCTCACCTTGCTCCACCAACCGGCTCCGCTGACGGTGCTCTCCTTCCTCCGCAACTCGTACTCCCGCATCCACCCGTCTCCGCCCAAAAACTCCTCCTCCTCCTCCGCCGAGGAACTCTTCGCCCTCTTCCTGACCCCGTGCCACTCCACCCCCTGGCGCTCCCACCTCATCCACCCCTCCCTCCGCGCCCGTGCCCTCACCTGCGAGCCGCCCCTACACACGGCCCCCGGCACCCCGGAACGCCTCAACTACCGCGACGAGGCCGATCGCTTCTACGACGACCCCCAGCTCTTCATGTCCACCGAGCTCTGGCCGTCGACCGGTGAGACGACGACCGCCGCCGCCGAGGACGTCCCCCGCTACATCGTCGGCTTCGAGGGCATCGAGCCCTGGCTCCTCGAGTTCTTCAACGGGCCCCGCGGCCGCGCCCTCGGCGTCCGCCCCAGACGCGTCTGGCAGGGCTGGAACGGCTTCTTCAACGAGGACCCCCGCCGGCGGGGGAAGCTCGTCGTCTGGGACACGGGGCTGTACACCACAAGGTCTTGATTCGAGACCGTATACACGCATACATGCTCCGTACGTTCAGCAAGCTCGAGGAACCTTCAAAAGCTCCTCCAAGTAGAACACTCCTCTCCCCTGGGAGCAGATTTTGTAAGATCGGTGTGTTATAAAAGAAAGGGAGCCTCCAAAGGCCCCGGACCAGGGAATCTAGATTTTGCGTCGTTACATCACACACCCTGAACTCGTTCCTCACTCGGCAAAGCCCTTGCGCATCGACTCTATGGCGACAGCCAACTTTATCCCGAAGCCCCTTGGACACACGTGCAGAAGCCGCCTTTGCCACACATGCCATGAGGCTCTCCAGTTGTGATGGGCAGACAGGATTTTGGACATCTGAAAACCCGGCAGACAAAAGTGTGAGACGAGACGAGTGAGCACATCGACCAGGCAAACAGTGACAAAAGGCCAGGTGGCTGAAACATTGAAAAGTCTTTTCTTTTCCTAGACCATGAATACATATCCCATGAACGTTAGGGGACTGACTACATTTGACAACGCCCACTTGGCAATGATACCTTCATAGCGAGCGAGCCCGTGGGCAATGCTGCGCTGACGCCAAGCCAGAGAATCGAACAACTCCGTACATTATGATTCACAGATATGCCTCCGTACGATGCCAACGTGAATCTCATCAAGAGAACGACTCCCATCTACACTTCGGTTCACTCTTTCGAACCTTGCGTATCATCATGTCCAAAGACACCAAGTATTCATTCCCTAGGCTTTGCCAAAACACCAATGCATTTCATGTTCGATATTCGAATGTCGTTACTTCTATCGCGACTCCTCAAGTTGAGCTTGCGACTGCGCCTCCTGGGACTATGTTGCTGGGGCTTGCGCCGCAGGAGGTTGTGTTGCCGGAGCTTGAGCCACTGCAGGCTGTGCTGCGGACGGCTGGACCGGCTGGGATTGAGCACCTGAAGGTTGAGGCGCCGGAGGCTGGGTTGCCTGGGATGGAGCGGCCTGAGACTGAGACGCCTGCGACTGAGCCGCCTGGGATGGAGCGGCCTGAGATTGAGACGCCTGCGACTGAGGCGCCTGCGTTTGAGTCGCTGGCTGTGCGGGTGGTGGTTGGGGCGGCGATATAGGCAAAGCTGGGTGGTTTTGTGTTTTCTCTTCAGGCTCCCTTCTGATGTCCAGGCTCTTGCCCCTCCCAGACATAATGCTGGAGCTGCCCAAAGAAGACTGCCGGTCTGCTGGCGGGGACTTGTTGCGTCGTTGCTCGGCGCTCTCCTTGGCCTCCCGGTACTTATTCCTAATCCAACCAATGGGGCCCTTGGATTCGTCCTTGCCGTCCTTGTCGCGGCCGGACTCGTGGCTGCTCTGTGCTTCTGCGTAGTACATTTGCGCTTCAGAGCTTTCGCCGGTGAAACTCTTCCGCGGCTTGTAGCCACCGCTACCGATCGACGTGGTGCTGACATCGGCGTTGTCGTTAGAGCCGAATGCCAAACGGGGCGACGTCACTGGCGGATACTGAGGGCCGTCGTCTTTCCGTTGACGCGAGAGTCGCCACCGCTTCTTCTTGTCCTTGTCCGGCTCCGTCGCCTCCACCGACGCCGTCATGATGGACTCCTCAGTCTGATCAATGTCAGAACCTTCATTAAACGATGAGTGAAGGGACGTGGGCGGCGATTTCTTGGCCTTCAGGGTTTGCTCAGGGTGCAGGGTGTTGTTGGAAGGGACTTGTGAAGCACGCGGAGTAGGCTCCGAGGGAGTGTCACCTGCAGTGGGTTGCTGGCCAACAGGAAGGGCATCATGCTCAGGGATCGGACGGCCCACCTGCTCCAAAGGGTTCGAGGCCTCGTAGCTGGGCGAAACAGCAGCAGAATGCGTACCTGACAGAGACGCGACCGAGCTTTGCGCGCTAGGGTTCAAACTCCCGGGTATCCGCTTCTTCTTGAGCTTGTTGGGTTGCCTCTTCTCACCCTCTCCGGTGGGCGACCTCTGGAATATACTCGGCAGCGTTCTTTCCTTGATGGGCGTTGTGGCCTCGTGGGGGTCCAGGAGCCTTTCCTGGCTCCTTCCAGCCGTGCCGGCGGCGGTGGGAGCCAAGCTGGTGGTGCCAATCGCGGCGGGGGCGGGCGAAATGGTGGAGGCCGAGGGCGACTGATCAGGTACTTCGACAAGCTCCTCCGTAGTCGATGGGATCATAGGCTCCCTTTGAGGCGAGCCGGGGATGGGTGACGCATCACGTCTAAATCTTCCACCCTGGAGAGCTGGAGACTTTTTGGAAGGGACCGTGTTGCTTCTTCCAAGGCCGCTGTTCGGGGTCGGGGCGAGAGCTGGGCTGTTGGGGGTCGTCGAGCCGTCGTGGTGAGAGTGCCGCGAAGACGTCGATCGGTTCCTCCGAAGCATGCCATCTCTCCTCACGCTCTCGGCACCGGCGCTCGCGTTGGAGGCGGACCGTCCCAGGCCCGACTTCCTAATCGGGTTGGGGGTGACTGGTACAGCCGCAGGTGGGGGCGTGCCCTTCTCGATCAGCTGCTTTGTCTTCTCGTCAGTAGCCGTGCCCTGCATGCCAATCAGGAAATGATCCTGGTTCTCGATCAGAAAGATGAGGACGTGTTGGTTCAGACGGTATTCCTCCGGAGCCATGGCGTGCTGAGGGTGCGACAGCATGCCGGGTTGGAAGATGGCGGCAAGATTCTGAGAGTTCATCCTATTCTCCTCCGACTTGGCGGCAAAGACGGCCAGCAGATCCAAGATGTAAAGCAGCAGCTGGCGGTTCAGGGGCGGGAGCTCAGTGATGAGCTTCTGATACTTGGCAATCGCGGCCTGCTCGTCGAAGTTCTCGACGAATTGCGGGCCCTCAGCATCGCCGACGGCTTGCCTGGTGGCGCCCCGCAGGGGTTCCCTGAACTTCTCGTACAAATCCAATGGCACGACCGGTTCGGGAAGGTCGTTGAGATATCGCCGAAGAACGTTGGCGGCGTCGTGGACAGTGTAGTTGTCCCAAACCAGGCCCTTACCATAGCGATCAGGGGAGTCAAAAATCTGTTTTAGCTCCTTGATTCGCTTCTCGGAGCCGCTAAGGCGAAAAATGCCCTCCACCGTCGTTGCTGCGGCGAGTATGAGCATGCGGGGCACATTCATCGCAGCTGCGCGCACTCACCCTTTTCCTTCAAGAATACGCCACACTTGGCGACGACAATCGGCACGTAGCCATAGATGTAGCTCTTTCCGTTCTCATCGACGAGGGATATCGCGACATTAGCGTAGGTGATGCTCTGGCGGAGAGGGACGCCAAAGATGCCGTGGGGCCGGTTTTCTGCTGCAGATTGTTTAGCTCTTGAAGCAAAAGTTGGTGTCATGGCTGCGCGGATCCGTTTGGCACAAAAGCGCACAGGCAGAGTGATGGACAGGGACATCCTGTTCAGCGCATTTGCCAGGCAGTGGTTTGTGGTGGGAGCTGTCGCATCACTTGAAGCAACAGGAGCAGGATGCAAAAGGTCAACCGGGCCGACGATGTGTGCATCCTGCAAGAGCAAGACGCGACTGAGCGGGATGGGCGAAGTGTCCATCTCGTCGTCGACATCTTCACTGAAGAGGGGCTGGATTGTGGTCGAGGGTTGCGAAGCTAAAGTAGAAGGGTGTCTACCATGGTGTTCTTGGTGCTTTGAGGGCAACTTGAAGCCTTTCCACCAAGATTTCAGGTCTCTCTTGTTCGGGGTCGCGGGTGCGGCGGTCGCAGTCGAGGTGCCGCTCGACGGCTGGAAAGCCTGGTTGGGGGGAGGAGCGGCGGACGTCATCGCAATGACGGGCGCAGATGGTCGGGGCTCGATTATTGCGTCGTAGCCAGCGTCCTGAGTGTGGTCGCGGAAAACGGAGATGGGGAAAACGAGTGCAGCGACCGAAGTGCGGGCAGGGTTCAGCGGCGACGGTGAGAGAGGAGGCGAATCGGTGCAGGCAGAGAGTTGGACTGGGGATCTGGTCGGTCGGTCGGTCGGCTCGCCTGGTCGCTTGGTGGTGTTTTGCACTGGGTTAGGTTGCTTGGAGAGTATTGGGTGTGAGCATGCGCTAGGATGGGATGCGACGCGCAGGCGGTGATTGGACGTGGGGTGTCTTTTTTGGCGCGCGAGTCTGGTCTTCCTTTGTCGAACGAAGGGCTCCGTAGGCAGTCTGATGGTTCCGCCTTCTTTACCGTGGGAGGAGGGCAGTTGGTGTCATGGAGGAGGCTCGGGCTAGTGAGCAGGACAGAGAGGGGGGAGCGAATCGAATGACGAAAGAGCGTCCGCGTCGAGGTAGAGCAGGTAACCCAGGTGTTTTTGGGCAGCGTCGGCCAAAGACAGTAAGTGGCAGGCGACGATGATGCGGAGCTGGGCTTGGGGGGGCGGCGGGTGTCGGTAAGACAAGAGCTGTGCGTTAGTGGGATTTTAACGACAGACAATGATGAAAGCGAGTGACGTTTCCGATTAAAGCGCGCGACGGGGCGCGGACAGCGAGGGGTCCTCGAGGAGAGAGTCGTCCACGAGAATGGGAGAAGGAAGATTGATGCTTTTTCCGAGATTTTTTTTCCGTCGTCGGGGGAGAGTTTGGGTCGAGAAGGGGTAAATGCGAGGTGCAGTCCGGTAAGGTAAGCGAGTGGGAAGGTGAGTAGGTAAGGTAAGGTGAGGAAAAGAGACGGAGGGCCGAGCTGAGCAGTGGGAGGCGGAGGGGATGCAGAAGCAGGAGCAGGAGCAGGTGCAAGTGCAAGTGCTGGTTGCTGGTTGCTGGTGCAAGTGAGTGCCAGTGCAGGCAGGTACCTCAGGTACCTAGGTAGGTAGGTAGGTGCCAGTGCAGGGCAGAGAGGTCCAGGTCCAGGTCAAGGTCCAGGTCCGGTCAAGGTCCAGGCCGGGCGCAAGTGCGTGTGTGCGTAAGGCGAGGCCGGGCAGGGTGTCTTTGGGGGAGGCGAGGCAAGGCAAGGCAATGTAAGGCAATGCAAATGTAAATGAGGTGGTGTGCTATGTAAGGTATGGGTATGGGTGGTGTGTATGTGTGTGCGTGTGTGCGTGTATGTCCCGAACGGGTTGTCGTCACTGGTGATGAATCCAGACCTTTTTTTTTTTTTTCTTATTTTTTTTTTTGATTAAACCTCGTCTAGGTAGCCACCAACCTACCTTACCTGCGCCTGGGTAGTACTTGTCTACAACCCAGCAAGTAGCTTGCCCAGCCAACACATCGACCCCAAGGTTGGCCAGGTGGGATGGAGGAGTGCGGGTGATGAAGGCAAGTTGTGCAATGCCAGGACCATCCAGTTTCCCGTCTGCAGTGTGTTTAATGCCATGGCATGCGATGCCTCGTCTACACATGGAAGGTACGGTGGGAGCATGGACGACGAGATATACCTAGCTACCTTGGATAGGTACCTTAGGTACACCTTACCTTACTTGGACAGCGGCCCGCCAACAGCCACAGAGAAGGATGGCGGACAGTGCACAGCAGCGCAGCAGCAGCACCACCACCACCACCACCACCAGTCATCGAGCAACAGCAGCAGCAGCAGCAGCACCACCAGAGGAGAGGAGGCGACAACAGGCAATACGGGACGGATGACTTGAAGACTCAGCGGTACCCTGCCTCGAACAGGGGCGCGTCGTCAGTCAGGTGCTCTGGTAGGGCAGTCCTGGCTCCCCAGCGGCCCCCCGATGAGGGCGACACTGACAGACGAGGGTGATGGAGAGGGGTGGGCGCAATACCGATCCAATCCCAATCCCAGCCCTCGGCCAGAAGTCCCCAACCGCAATCCCAATCCCGGCATCGATTCTCAGAGGAATGCGAGGCCCGCACGAGACCTGAGCTTACCTTACGGAGTACCTTATGGGCATCCCGTCGGCCAGGGCAGACGAGAGGAAACGGACGGGAGAGTGGGAGCGGGAGTGGGAACTGGCAGCCCAGCCCAGGCCCTCTTGCCGGTGGAGAGCGGGCGGGTCGAGGCCCAAGGCCTGCAGCGGGCGGAAGGGGCCAACGAGGGCTGCTACTGCACTGCTGCGCCGTTACGTGAGGTGGGACGTTAAAGTGTTGGTGGGCGGTCTGCGGAACGGAGCAGTGGACCTCACTACCTAGCAGTTGCGCTAATACTGCCGTCCACGGGTCTCTTGGGCGGGAGGGACTTGGGTGCCGAAGTCATCAACACACCGCGAGTGGGCGGCCGCGGTACTTTTTGGCAGGTGGGTATGGAGGTACCCGCGTGGAGTGGAAGGCACACGCTGGACCTCCAGCTGCCTGCTCTTGCCTTTGCACTTTCCAAAGCATCTGCTGCGAGTGCACCTGCCCGGGTCGTCGTGATATTTTGGCTCTGTGGGGCCCGTCAGACAGGATCGAATGGGATGAGCCCTGGGCCACCTGGGCTCTGGGGGAGGGCAGAAGAGGGAAGGAGCCTAACGAGGAAGGGCAAGGGCCACAGAGAGGACGGGGTGGCCCTGCCGCTGGACGCCTGCAACGAGATGAGACTGACGAGAGGAGAGGTGGGCTGCACTCCCCGCCGCTGAGGGTTTTGCATCAATAAAACAAAACTAGTGGAAGGTGCTGCCTGCCTAAGGTACCTACCTGCTTAGGTACCGTAGGAGCTGGCGAGCAGGCAGGCAGGCAGGCAGGCAGGCAGGTACCTGGTCTGCACTGAACTGGCAGAGATTTCACGGTACCTACCTACCGTACCTTACCTTCTTACCTGAGTGACATGCACCTGCCTTGAGCATCCATGCATGTCACCACTGGGCTGCCAACAGCTGCCGTCACCACAGCTGTCAGCTCCGTCCTCTCGAGCATCACGAACAACCATGAACCAATCACCAGCGCAAGCACCACCTAATTATATCAACACCTGCTATGCCGCCGTTGCATGCTTCCGCCTTGCCTTGCCTCGCCTTGCCTTGCCTTGGGTGCTGATGTTGGACGGGCGGTCTCTTCAGCCCTCTCCGACGACCGACACTCGCCCGCTGCCGTCCAAAGTCTCGCGCGAGTCAAGCCCGAGCCCCTCCGCCGTGCATCCTTCACCCGCCCGCCGCTGCGCCGCAGCCTCCACGAGCTGGCTGAAGATGGTTCATCCATGGTTGCAGCTCGTTGGAGCGTGGGCAAGCCGACTGGAGCTCCTCGCTGACGGAGGAGCTTGGGCTTCCAGACACAGTCGGGGGGGAAATTGCGGCGAAAAAACCACACAAAAACAAACAAACATGCACTACCATCATCAACAATAAACAAATCGACGCTGCAGGAGAAGTCAGTCATTGTTCTGCAAACCTCCGAACCACTGCCAGCCAAGCGTCCGATCGGGAAGCCCAGTTAAATTACACCCGTCCGCCGCCTATGCCTGTTGCACGGACTCGCGAGGCCTCGCCCGCGTGCCGCAGAGCCAAACATACTGGATCGATGTCGTCTTGCTCATCTCTCTCCAAAGTCCCCCAGGCAGTCAGCCAGCAGCCCGTCACGCAGTCACGCAGTAACGCAGTAAACGCAAGTGCGCCGCCGACGTACCTGCATTGGCACCTGTTTCCTCGTCCAATCCGACGGCAACTGACAGACGCACCCCGGGCCCCTCGTTCCTTCTCGACCACTTCTTTTACATTTCCCAACCGAAAAAGCAAGTGCGGCCATGAACTGGCACGCGACGTCTGCGCAGCGGCAGCGGCAGCGGCATCAGCCCGCCCGGTTAATTGGTCTCCCTCTCCAACGTCTAACCTTCCTTTCCGCATCAGCAGTCGTGATCCACCTCCAACCTGACCGAGCCTCTTCCTGTCTTGCCCGGTGCCCAGTGTCTCGCCCGTCGGCCAGCCCTCCTGCGCCGGGCACATTTTCTTTGTTCTGCCTCTCGTATCTCGGACACCTGCTTTCGGCCGGTGGGCCTCGCGCCGCCAGTCTTCGCCAGTCTTGATCTTGAACACTGTAACTCCAAGCCTTGCCTTGCTTTGCTCAGCTCAGCTCTGCTCGGCCGATGCCACCATCACCACGTCACTGCATCATTTCTTTCTGTCTTCGGCTTCCCCCCTCGCCTGATCGGGAGCTCCTCGTCACGTCGCGACCCCAGACCGCAGTCCCTTTCCTGGTCCAGCCCGAGCCCGCCGTCCCAGAACGGGCAAAAGCCGCTGTCGATCCCCTCGCCAGCGCCGTGCTAAGCCTCCTGCCGGATGGAACTGTACCGGTGCCGCCACGCCTTGCAGCCATGAATTCGACCGACGTCGTGGGCCTTCGCAGCAGGGCCGCAGCTGCGCGACAGGCCCAACACCAGCCAATGCACGGCGTCCGATACATCATGGCGACCCCGTAGGCGTAGGGCAGAGCGTCCCAATCACTCTTGGTTCTCCGCGTCTCCTCCCCGTTCTGAGCGCTCTACCTGGCGCCTGCATCTGGCTCTGTTCGGTGCGATGCGACATCAAGGACCAGAGTCTCTACTTCTGACGCCTTCGCTTTCGGCCCTGCCCGAGGTCGTATTGTCGTTTCCCCAACTTCCCGTCGAGAAACAAGGTCTCGAGCTGCAAGCTGCAAGCTACCCAGAAACAGAAACAGCTTCCAGCTAATACAAGCTCGCTCGGTCAGTCACCCAAGGCACGCCGTGGCCAGATACCATGCCACTTCCAAGCATCGGCCTGCAGCGCTCACCTGCAACGAACAGAGTCTAGCCTTCTACCCCCAGGCTTGCTATTCCTGACCTGCAGACATCTTGCTGGCCGACCAATCGGCCGACGTCTTCGTCAACCCCAGCTGGTCTGACAGCTTGGACGCCAACGTTCGGACTATTGGCTCTACGCACGAATGCCATTTGGTGAGGGGAAAAGCAACAAACGAAGAGGACTGCTCCCTCGGGACTCGGGATCCAGAGCACTCGGCCCAGTCTGCGTTGAGTCACTGCTCGCTGGTTGGCCTTGAGACCGCAGACGGCGGCGCAACCCAATCCCATCCCAATCCAACCCGTCCGGCCTCCACAGAGCCCAGATGCTGGATCTTGCCGAATATCCATCGGTCCAACCACTCATCTGTCCCTCCATGCCCATTTTCAGGGACTAGCGGGTCGTGGTGGCTCCAGAATACTCCGTCGTGACTTACCGCCAAAAGACCCTTCCCAGCCACCGGCCGGTATTCCGCGGGTATCTTCCTTGGAGTCGCCTGTGAGATGTTCCACTCCAGGGCTCCCACCCCCACAGCTACCCAATGACGTCGTGCACTTCCGGCTTCGACGACGATGCCACCTCCCCGCCAAGTTTATGTCAACGGCCTCCAGGGCTCGAAAGAGCTTGTTGCCCCGACGCTCTTCCCGGCTTCTGTCACCTCCCGCCCTCCCGTCCAATATCGGCGTCTGCCGCCCACGGCCACCGCTTAATATTACCACGCCACAATATACGTACCATCGCGAGGACCCTTCACAATGCCGTCAATGAGCTGCTCCAGCCAATACCGGGTTCATCCCGTTTCCATAATTAGCACCAAAATCCTCTCATCATGCAGGGACGCACAGCGTGTTTTTCCACGTCAGGATGCTGTGTTGTTGCCTCACCAGTCACCACGAGTCTGTGAGTCTCGTGTAACTCCCGCCGAGTTGGATTTGCGGAGAGAAAAGCCGCCTCTTGCACCACCGACGCCATTGCCTCTTACGGCCCCTCGTAGCTGCTGCGCACACTGCTTCTAGCCCGTTGGCCGAATCAGATGTGGCGCAGAGCGGTAGAGCCTCGTCATCTGGTTAACCATTCGCCCCAGTCAGGCCAATCGCAAAGTGCTGTTTGCCATACCTTTCATTTCTGGGACACTGGCAACAAGACCATGGCACTGAGGAAAATCGATCTACGGCGTACGCCAATCTGCAATACAGCTGCAGAAAATGAAACAGGCTAACTGTTGAAACGGAGGATTTTTCCCGTGTCTGCAGGGCTGAAGGGAGTGCAGACATGTGCCCATACGAACTGCGACGCACCATGACAGCTCCCCTTCCACGATAGGCAACGGCAATCCACCTTTGAACCTGTTATTCCTGACAACCAACGCGGGGTAGAAGGCGTAGAAGGGGAAAGAAGGAGGGCATAGCCACCACTGCTCGCATCATGCGCACCATGACATTTACGATGCCTGCTGACGCTTGGAATGCGCGTTTTGCGCGAGTGTGGAGGCTCGGAGCAGTCGGGGCTCTTCAACTTGGCCACATGTCATGCACAACGCAACGAACGATAAGGGACCAGAACTTTGCCAACGTATCACGCCCGCACATCCTAGTTGCCCTGGTTTTTGAGCCGTTCTTTGGACGATCGCGTGTTTGCGTGGACCAGTACGAAGATCGGCATTCGAGGGAAAGGTTGAAGCCTGTTCCTGAAGATGACATTTCGACATCTCCCATGTGATGCTCGGCATCTTGGCATCGCGAACCTTCCACACACTGCACTAAGACAGGTTTGAAACGACCGGTATGACCCTCTCAGAGTGTTCATACTACGCCGAGTTCCGGACGTGGATGAGTTCCGCATGGTCGAGAGTCGGGAGTCCACTGAAGCGACCTCCTCCCAGGTCTGCGGTTCGTATTTGTCCTCAGAATACGGAGACGCAGAGTCGAGTCCGTATGATGGAGATGAAAAGCATGAGCTTCGATTTGAGTTGACCAGGTTAGGTATGCAAAGGTGCGAAAATTTACTTGAAGTCGAGATTTGTTTGCGTACAGGTGAGGCTCAAGCTGCTTAGACGGAGCTATGGCCAACGCAAACTTGACATGCAATGATGGGCACGTCGGGGCCTGGTCGCACGGGAACGAGCCAGAACCAGGACATAGCCGGCCACAGCAACGAATTGGAACGAAATGGGCATGTTGTCATGATGTCACATTCTCTCCAGAGGTTGGTTCTGTCAGCCGTAGCTGTTGAGCGTTTTGCATTCATCACGGTGACTTCTTGCATTCATACAACTCCAGACCCCTGAATGTCAGGAATAGAATGCGGCTCAACAACCGCGGCGATGACTTGTTTCAACTCCCTAGAGTGAGCCGACCTCTGCTTGTTTACCACCAGATGGCCCTCGATGGTCATGAGTTGCAGCTGTCTGAATGGAGCCAAGGACTTCGCTTCCGAGTTGACCAAGTGAGGGGGATGCCCCTTTGACGCCGTAACGGTCTTGGTAATTAGGAAGAAAGTTCCGGTGAACCTCAAAGGAATGGAAAGACTTTCGACCTGCGTCGTGTCAGATGGCACAGGAGCGTGGCTCAGCCCGGGCTCTAGTTGTTGGACGAACAAGCCGCTGACCAGCGAGCTGACGTCCTCCGAAGGCGCTGCTCGAGAATTCGGACGGATGCAGGCACCGTTGAGGCCTGGATTACCTTAGGTCAATCATCCTACTTGATGTTCTGTCGCGAAGCCGTCCTGACGCGCGTCGTAACTAGTCCCAGGCAACGACAAAACTCACGGGTCAGCCGGTCTCGTGTAAGAGGACGGCCGCAACGCGAGTGCGGTCAGCTGATGCCCTCACGTGCTCCGTTCGGGTCGACGTCCCGTCGTATTTCGTGACGACGTCTTTTTCTTTGCTAGGTTCCGGTTCCGAGATGGCCATGACTTTTCGTAGCCCGTCTCAGGGGGGCAAATTGGATGAATTGAGTTGAAAACGAAGGAAGAAGGAAGAGACACAACTCCGCAGTGGCGGTTGAGCAGCAGCCAGATGTGGCCCGTGCGCCGGCACACGGACGGAGGAGAGCTTCAGCCACGGTGGCTTGACTCCCCTCCACGACGACATCATCGGCTTCAGACACCTGTCCGCCAAAGTGTCCAAGTCGTCTCGCTCGTAGAAACGCACCCCCCTCAAGAACCCGGAAATACACCTGCAGAACACGGCATCAGGCGAACATGGCAAGGCTATCCTCGGCGTCACCCCACGGGCCCGCCGCCTCCCCGGAGCGCGGCGTCGCAGAACTCAGCCAGCTCCTCCGTCGGCTCGACCAGACGATCCTCCATGCCGACCAAGAACACGAGAAGAGGTTACGCGCCAGCGAATTCGAGCGGGCGAGGCTCAATTCGGTATGTTTCTCCAAACTTCGGGTCGCGCCACCGACTTGGATACTCTGCTGACTCTCACTCCAAGAACCTGGACTACGCCCGGAGCCTCCTCACCCGCGTCGAGCAGGAGGCCCTGCACGTCAAGCTCCTCTCGCGGAGGCAGGACATGCAGGCCGAGCTGAACCGCAAGCGCGAGCTGCTAGAACGTTTGGTGGACAGGATGCACGATCTCGAGCAGGTACGCCGCGACACCCTCTGGGTGGGGGATCTGTGTTTGATTACATCTTGGCTGACATTGGTCATGCGACAGCTGCACGAAGACGAGGACGAAAATAGCTCCGACGGGGAGGACATCCTCGCCGAAATCATCCCGACGCCCAGCGAGAGCATGGACTCGCGGTCCACCGACATACCCACCGAAGACACGGGCGGTCAGGACGGGGACAGGGATGAAGACGAAGACGAAGAGATACCGAACCTCCCGCCCCCCGTGGCCGCGGCTCCCGCAGAACAGTCACAACCAACACTGCCCCCGACAACGTCGCCACCAGAATCCCAACCGACCCCCGACGCAGCAGCAGGCACCACGACATCCTCGACCCTCCGCCCCCGCGGCCCCGGCCGGCCCCCGTCGCCAACCTCCACCAGCACAGGAACAGCAACGGCAATATCAACGGCAACAGCGCGCTCGGCGCTCTTCGCGAACCGCCGCAACACCCTCAAGTCGTCCCCGGCCGCGGCCTCGGGCTCGACGGCCACCGCGGAGGCGATCCTCGACCACCAGCGCGCCGAGCAGGACGCCCTCTCGGAGTCGATCCTCAAGATGGCGGGCGCGCTCAAGGCGAGCTCGCAGCGCTTCTCGAACACCCTCGAGCAGGACAAGAACGTGCTCTCGAGGGCGGGCGAGGGCATGGACAAGACGGAGCGCGGCATGGACGCCGCGAGCAGGCGCATGGGCACCCTGCGGAAGATGACGGAGGGCAAGGGGTGGTGGGGCCGGATGATCCTGTACGCGTGGGTGTACGGGCTCATGGTGGCGTTGATCTTGTTGGTGTTTGTGATGCCCAAGTTGAGGTTTTGAGACAAGAGTGGGTTTTTGTTTTTAACAGAAGTCGAGAACATGGGATCTGGCGTTTCTCTTTTTTGGGAGGGTCTGGCTGGTATGGTACTTGGGCATTGCATTAGCGTCATTATAAAATGAGGAATGGTTTTTTTTTGAGAGAAATCAGATTCGCTGGGTATAATCATCTGTCTATCTACCTGTATTCTGCGCTTTCCGTAACGAGAGATGTAAGATCAAACTCGCCGTGGCCGTCGTTGTCTAGGTAGTCGGCCGTATTCTTGCCTCGAAATTTAAGAAGCAAAATGTCCATAATCATCAAAATACTGCTCCCCGAGACCCTAGATAAGGAGAAAATCACTGAGCTCCGCTCCAGGGTACTAGACCCGATTCTTCGTCTCCTCGCCTTCCGCGACCTCCTGCTTGGTCGCAGCAACGTGCCACTCCATGAAGGTGTCCAATCTCTCCGTGAAGCTCGTGTGGAAGGGTTCCTCGGCAGTGCGGTTGCTAGAATCCTCCGGGTCGCCGCTGTCGGGTGCCGGCGGCGGGGGGACCTCTGAGACGGGAGAAGAATCCGGCTCGGCGTATCCTTGAAACTCCGCCTCGAGTGCCAGGTTGTCTCTCAATTCTCTGTTGCTGGAGACCACCTCTTGATCTTCCGACGGAGAGGGCTTGGCGGACGTTTTCATCTCCGCATCTTTCTTCATCTCAAGATTCTCCTGCGGCTCATTTCCGTTCTCATTGAGCTCTCCGGCAGGCTTCTCGTAGTCAAAGCCCTTCGCCACGGTCTCCTTGTCCTTCTCAAGCATAACCTGGTTCGCGTTGCAGAAGGAATGGCATTCGATGGCCGCGCAGACTTCATCGATCACGTCCTCCAAAATCTTCTCCGCTGCCCTCTCAACCTCGATATCGATTGCCATGTCGGCCGGGAGTTGGTCATCAAACAATTCCGCCCAGAGAACTCGCAGCTCCCTGTTCAGGCGAGTGCACTCGTCGTAGCTGCGGAGGCCTCTCAAGTTGCCGCCCACAGGCTTTCCGCGCGTCTAGTGCCCTGCGTCAGATGGCCTTCCAAAATCTAGAAGGACAAATTTCGTCTCCAAAGGCACGGCCAGCAGACTTACCGGCGGCGAGTAGCTGAAGTGAATCTTTTCTCCAGTGCCGGCCTTGATGACTCGGTCTTGCCACTCCACCTTGGTCTTCAGGAGGAAGAAGTGTTTGAAACGTCGGTACTCGGGCGTGAAGACGCCCGGCGTGGTGCTGCTGCGTTCGATTGCGCGTGGACGCCAGACACCATTGTCTTTCTTCTGGAAGATCTTGGCGCCGAACCAGTACAGGTGCGGCTGGATATGGGACTCGAAAAGCTATAAGACGGTGAGAAAAATGTGGATTGGATGATCTCACATGACGAGGCAACAAAAGGAGCTACAAGCGCCCTGAGGTGTCGGACTTACGAAGAGTTCGTACTTGTCGTGTACCACCCCGTCCTCATTCTCGGTCGTTCTGAAGAGCTGAATCTCGTACCGAAAGTGGTACTTATCGGTGAAGATGTGGTAAAGATCTGAGACGGGACTGTAAGCATTGAGGTCGTAGCTTGGGTATCTTGGTTCGCAAATGCTTTACTTACCTGGGTTGATCCAAGTCTGTCCAATCATGCTGTTGCGGGCTCGGCGTTCCAGATCTTTTTGCTTCTTGATTCTTACCTGCTCCTTCCGTCTGATGGCGTTGAAGTTGTACTCCTTCTCAGGAAGCTTCTTATTGTGAGTGCAGGAGAATGTGTACCAATCGATGTGGACGATAGAAATGGCCTTCTTTCCCTTGCCTTGGGCTTTTTTGACTGCAGGATTGGCAAAGTAGTCAGCTCATGTGCGAATTTCATTATGCTTTGGGGAAGACCAGATCATCAACACAGGGGCAAGAAGTTGCCAGTGGGTAATTCGGGTTCTTGTACTTCTCTGGTTCTTGGCTCTGCATTTGAACTGGTCGTCAGTGCAGAGGAGATGGGTCACGCTCTCGTCCATGTCCAGCGAAAAACGGCCTTTACGTTGCTCCGTCCAGTTCTTGAGATCTTCGATCTTGTGCTCATTGGGACCTGCGGCGGCAATGACGAAATTCTTAAAGATTGCTCTAACCATTTTGAAAGATACTCAAAATGTTGATGAGATGAATGAATGATATGTAGATGGTGGCTTCGTCGGGGAATTCTGACGTCGCAAGTTGAGCAAGTTGAGATGAGAAGAGTGAGAATGGATCTCAAGCCTTGCGGAAAAGAGAAAAGAAAGTGACGGCCTGTATCGAGGGAGCTGCCCCAATTTCGGTTTGAGAAAGAATCCAAGCAGGCAAGATTCGTTGTGGAAGGTTCGCCGGGAGAGGCAGGATCGAAGGATGTAAACCAGTTTGGCAACTGCGAAGTTAGCGATCGATAATCAAACACTACTACAATGGATCGAAGTGGCCTGAGAACAAAATGGGAAGGAGTGTGCTGCTCGAGTATCTGCTGTGTAAGTGAAAGCTTCTCTAGACTGATTAGCTGTTGGCGGAACAAGAAAGACTATCATCGATGAGCCTCCTTCATGGTGTTGTATGGAAGTGAAGTAAATCTCCTTATTGCATCTGGCCGCGTCCGCTATCGGTCTTGTATCGTTGTCTTGAAGACTACAAGCCGCAGGATTAACAACGTTGACCTGCCAGGCAAATCCACCATTCAGGCAATAAGGCGTATTTTCATGAAAAACTCCAGTTGGGCCGATCATCTAGCAGAACGTGAGGCATCCAGCAGAGACATGGGAGGTATGGGCTCAGAGGCCTTCCTAATCAACGGTACAGTTACCCTTGATTAACAAAGCGTTGACACGTAGGTTTCCTCGCGAAGACATATCAGTCTATTGTGTGATGTTGCCCACCGACCTCGTCTATCTGAAACCCTTCGCATTCTTGACAAATGTTCTGATCTTCTCCAGACTTTGCTTACCATCCTCCTCAACTCCACTGCTCACATCAACACCAACAATGCGGTTTCCGAACTCGCCAACAGCCTTGACCGCCTCGATGACATTGTCGGGGTTCAAGCCGCCCGCAAGAATAACCTGCAACTCTGGGTCCTTTGACAGGATATCCTTGACGCTTGACACATCAAGAAGCTTGCCAGAGCCTGCGCCAGAGTCGAGCAACGGGATGGTATGGTAGCCGCGAAGACCGATGCCGATCTGGTTTGGCTTGAAGGCATGGATGACAGGAACAGGAATGAGACTCGCCCACTCGATCGGCTCATTGCCGTGGAGCTGGACAATGTCGAGGTTGAAGCGCCTCTGCTTCTCGAGGACCTCATCCAGGGGTTGGTTTTGGAAGATACCCGCCAGAAGGGGGCGCGAGCTCGATAGCCTCGAAATGGACGCTGTGTAGTAGTCTGTGGCGGACTTCGTCGGTATCCTTGGCTCTGCCGTGGGTGTTGATGCCTTGTATGAGTGTACCGCTTCAGAAATCGCCGTCGCCGTCTCGTCAGTGATGCAACGCTTGGCGCCGGGTACCAAGCAGATTCCGACAAAATCCGCACCCGCCTTCACAGCCTCGAGTGCTGCCTCAGGAGTCCGCGTGCCGCAGATCTTGACGAATAGAGACTGAGACTTGATCGGCTCAGGCTCGGCATCTGATCCAGAGCACAGTTGTCTGATGAATTTGGTCGTGTCTGGCGCTCTGACAATGGCCTCGCCCACCAGAACCGCATTGATACCGTCATTTTTGCAAAGTTGGACGTCCTTGTGGCTGTTGATGCCGCTGAGCGCGCAAATGATGGTGTTTTCGGGCACCATGCTCCTCAATCTGCTTGTCGTGTTCATGTCGACCTCGAAACTCTCCAGATTGCGGTTATTGACACCAATAGCCTTCGCTCCAAGCTTTAACGCTGTTGTCATTTCCTCCGCGGTCTGCACCTCGACCAACGGCTCCATTCCCAAGGACAGAGAGTATTTGTACAGTCTCTCCAGCAGCTCCGTCTCCAGCATCTTGACAATCAGCAGCACAGTGTCGGCTCCAGCTAGTCGCGCTTCAAGTATCTGGTACTCCTCGAAAATGAACTCCTTGCGAAGGATTGCTGGTCTGTTGGGCATGCCGTTCAGCACTTGCCTGACGGCTCGGAGATCCTCGATGCTTCCTTTGAACCACTCCGGCTCGGTGAGGACCGAGATCACACTGGCACCGGCGAGAGCGTACTTGCGGGCTTGTGTGGGAGCGTTGATGTTGATGTCAAAGATTCCCTTGGAAGGAGATGCTCGCTTGATCTCCGCCATGAGAGAAACGTCAAAGGGAGTTTGGCGTAGGCGATCGACAAACGAGATCTGGGGCGGGGCGGCATTCAAGTCGTAGGCGGCCTGAAGGTCTGCGGGTCTTTGCGAGGGAATCAGTTTTTGGGCAGCGACGGACTCTTTCCTGTGAGCATAGATTTGCTGCAAGATGTTGTTCTTCTTGCTCGGGGCCGGGGCAGAGGTGGCTGCCTTCGAGTCGTCGTTCGTTGTGGAGGCCTTCTGCAACCGAGCATTCTCCTCCCAAGTGCCGCCCTGAGTGTGCAAGAAGTTGCGGAGCATGGTGCGACCGTCAGCAGTGAGAATACTCTCAGGGTGAAACTGAACTCCCTCAATGGTGTACTCCTTGTGTCTGACACCTTGGATAATACCCGGGGTACCATCTTCTGTGGCAACCCAGGAAGTAACCTCGAGGCAGCTGGGAAGGGTGAGACGAGTGCCGGCGAGCGAGTGATATCTGGTGACCGGGAGACCTTGACGGAGCCCAGCATAGACACCCTTGGCATCGTGTGTCAGAGGGGATGTCTTGCCGTGAAGCCACTCCCCTGCGGATCCAACCTCGCCTCCGTAAACATCGAAAATGCATTGCTGGCCCATGCAGACACCAAAAATGGGAATCTTGCCGGCGAAGTGCTTGATAGCATCTCGACTAACGCCAGAGTCGGTCGTGGGGTGTCCAGGTCCAGGACTAATGATCAACTGAGTTGGCTTCTTATCAATTAGCTCAGGGAGCGTAATTTTATCATTTCTGAAGACGGTGACATTGGCGCCCTCAAGAACGAGATATTGATACACGTTCCAGGTGAAGGAGTCGTAGTTGTCAATCAGAATCAAGTTGGACGCCGTCGGAATCGGTGGCGACGGGTCCGGATGGTGGGGTGAATGGTCGATGATATCCAGGGACGGCATCTTGAAAATGCACCGGAGCCGCTGGGGGATGAGCCAATGAGAGTCTCGCAGTTCGCTTTTCCGGGGAAGCTCGTGGCCGCAAGTGTCGATTTCGGTCGATGTGAGACTCAAGGTTGAGAGACGTGAGTCAACGGAGCGGTTTGAAATAAGAATGAAAAGGCGGTTGAACAGAGTGAACGCAGCACAGTAAGTCGGAGCAGAGATCTCACTGTAGAGATGCCGCAAGGAACAATGTCAAACAACAGTGCGCATTGGTTCCGGAGGCAACTGCTGCAAGGTACTGACCAGGTGCCCCGCCGCTATCGCAATCCCGGCCCCCGGGGCTACCTATTTGGTCTCGGCTGCCCAGAACGGGCGCTAAGGCCAGAAACGGCTAGTGCACTCTCTCGGAAAAACCCAGGGACTGGAGCTCCCAAAAAAAGTGAGCTCCAGCCAACCACCATCAGAAAGGCTGCAAAAGCATTCGCGGGTCCAAGCACAGGCGCGTCGACTTGCTTCCACCCTCGCATCCCGGCGCAACACAGCTCATCGCAGCCTCGCCTGATGCAGTCTGGACCCTGACCGCTTTGCCCAATCGACCTCTGCGGCAATGGCGAAAGTGGCAGACCGTCTGTATTTTCCTCCTCTGGAGGAATGTCTGAATGGAGACAACATCATCATGTGGGTAGCCTTATTATTTATTGACTAGACGATGCCGAGACAACTGACCCTCGAGGCAGCTCCTGGAAGCTCGTCGCAGCCGCGTTGGCCGAGAAAGATGACACCCGACGAAGAAGCGAAGCTGTCGTGCAGTTTCTGCAAGACGAATACATTCGATCCCTTATTAAAGACCCTGCGACCGCTTTTGCGCCGCCAAGCGATGCCACCAAGTCCGACTTCGAGACGAGAACCGCCGCCATCCACGTTACCCCGACACCGAATGACAAGTACGATATCAAGGCAATCAAGGAGGATGCGCAATGGCTGAGTAAGAACGCCAAGGTCAACCTCATTGCAGCGCTTCGAGCCGCTGTGGTTGAGTTCCAGTCGCGCCCGGCCAGCCACCTCGCAGGGCCTCTATCAACACAGGATGCCGTCAACCTGCAGGAGGCTGCTGGCATTACCAATGTCCAAGCCTCAGCTCTGGCTCCATTATCTGGCGCTGCGCTGGATGCCGAGAACATCTGGACCGAATTCGAGAAACAGGAGACAAGGCGCCAACGTCTTTTTCAGACATACCTTGCCGAGAGGCGCTACTTCTTGATGACCGCATCGCTGGTCCACGAGAACCTGCTATACACGCAGCCACCAACACAAATAACCACTGGCGAAGGGCCTTCAACGCCACCTAGACTGCTTGCCGCCAACGAGCGCCCAAAATATCTGAACGACCTGCTGACGACATACCTGCAATATGTCACGGAAGCCGCGGGGCGACTGGCTGAGGGTCTTGGTGCGGTGGTCGAGGACAAGAGTCTTCTCGTTGAAGAGCTTGAGATGAATTGGGTGCAGACGGTTTTGACTGAGGTCGTCCATGCCCTGTCGGTCGTCTTTCAGTCCGTGGACGGCAATGGTGACGATTTCGCGCCCTGTGGCGTAGTTGGCCAGTGGTTCTCACTAATGGATGGCTACGGTTTCTTTAGTGGGATCACTGCGGTAAGTCTTGTCCCCATGAAGTACAGGCATTTTGCTAACACAATGCAGCCGAACGAGAGCATTGGATCTCTCGTGATGCCCCTCAGATCGCTCATTTCTGCCATCTCGCTCAAGTTTCTGAACCCATCGAGGTCCATAGATTGCCTCATGGAAGAGTCACCTAGCTTCCGCGGAGATGAAGACCCCTACATCACTGCGCCAGCCGTGCTCGAGACAGTACACAACGCAATCCTGACGGCGGCAAACGCTGACTGCGAGAGCCAAAGTCCTGTCATTTTCGCCTGGACTGTTATTGTCCACCGCATGTTTTTGTCACATCATGAGCGCATCGAGAAGAGAGACGCTCTGCAGAACCAGCGATCCCAGGAGACGTTTGAGGCTGGCGTATTAATTCGACCAACCACCGGGCGACGGCTTTCCGCAGGCAGTATAGTATCCCTTGATGGCAAGTCGTTCGATATTTTCCTCACGGGCGCGGGTCTCGACAAGGACATGCAGGTTGTTGAACAGCTCGCAGTGGCTGTCACGTCTCATGGACGGGCCTATGAGGTTGTGTCCGAGATGGCATTGGCCATTGGTGCTTCGAGCGAAGGAGCCTTCTCGCCACTGATGAGCTCCAGAATACGACTGGCCTATATCGACTTCCTGAAGGCGACCTATCCCCTTGTGGGATACCAGTCAGACTCGGTTACTTCGCTGTTGTCAGTCCTGTCGGCTGGTCAGCAATACTGGGATCTGTCGAAGCCCGCGCTTGCCCCCTCCGACGACATCTTGGCAGAAGTGCTTCAGGATGCTACTGCCTTGGAGTACTACTTCAACCAGGCCCTCAGTCGATATCCGTTCGAGCTCCTGCCCTTCCTCAATATTTGCCGGGCGTTGGCGAACTGCACAGTCGCCGATGGACGGTCAGATATCGTAGTGAATCTCCTGCGTAAAACTCCAACCCTTACGTTTGTCCTCCCAGATGATTATCAGCAATATGAGCTGGCGCAGGAGGAGGACAACACCAACACATTCGTTCTTCTTGAAGACATCCCGCTTTTCACACCCGCCACAGTATGGAACCGGAGGACTCGCCTTGATGACGCATTCAGGATACCAGCCGATACTTACGGGCGCTTCGTCACAGACACAGGACGAGTCGTTCTCATGGAGTACGAGCACTCGGGCCTTGCTCTTTTGGGGAAAAGATTGGAAGTGCAACTTGCGCCTGAGACCTACCGCAACCAGCTGGACGGGTTCCAGCCTGAGGAAACTGCGGAAGCTATTGCCCTGCTATCTACTCTGCTCCGCGCAGAGGTGATCAAATCCGAAAAGCAAGGTCTCAGTGGCGAAGACTCACTAAAGTCTGGACTCGAGCTACTGGAGGAAATTGGCAAGCATATCTCCGGCAATAAGGACCTTGTTGCTGTGGTTTGTGAGACCATGGACGTCTACATGCAAGACGACAAGGCGACAGACGGCCAGGGCATCACGGTGCTGAACGCCTGCATTCAGTTTTTACACGCAATCTTGCCCCTGTGCCCAACGAGGGTGTGGTCTTACTTGGCTCGTTGCGAGCTTCTCAACTCTGAAGCACAGGCAGGCAAATTAGCCAAGATTACTGGCAACCTGGATCTCGTCGGGGATCGCTTCGACTTGTTGCTTTCCGCTGTGCGCCTGTTTGCAAGTCTCATTGACAGTGTCAAGAATAGTGCCGTGCAGCGAAAGTCGGGCAACAAGCTCGTTGGACGCCAGAAGGTGTCGAACAATGTCTGGCTTGGTGTTGCAGATAAGGTGCTCGGCAAGGTCAGTCTTGCTATTGCGCAAGCCACTGTAGATGTCTTTGAGACTTCGTCAACGTGGCGATTTGCGTCGGAGCTTCACCGAACCTTGCTCATTCGTCATGTCGTTCCCGTCATGGACCGCATCATTTCCCATACTTACGGTATGGGCGACAGAGAAAATTCAGTGACCCTGACGGCATGCTTGGAGCCCGCAGCGTCGTACATCATAGACTCGTTCCTATCGCCTTCGACTGGTTCTCTCAGGTTCCAACCACTCCTAGCAACTCTCGTCAATGGCCTGCAGATCCCTGATTCAACCCTCTATCAAGACAGGCTGGCCTCGGCACAAGAGCAACTCGTCTCAACCTTGCAATTTACTACAACATTGTTGCGTGTTGCCAACTATCTCGAGCGGCCGTCGGCAACCTTTGAAGAGCATCTGTTCAAGACATCATCAGTTCTTGCAAGACTGTGCGCGATTTGCGAGCAGTTCCGGCGGCCGGCTCTGCTTCTTCTGGAGGCTTTAGTTCTCAGCGCAGCCAAGGCTAACGACGACCCTCCGTCACTGTTGGGCTATCTTGGTCCTCTGCTGTCTAGATCATTCATCCAAGTTCTGTCACGACTTGACAAACCATTCCTCGTCAGCAAAGATGTGCAGACAACGTGGAAGTTCTTCTCGACAATCGTGCAGAACCGCCAGACATGGCTGTCAAACTGTCTGCTGACGGGCAAGATACCCAGAGATGCTCTCAAGGGTGGAAAGAAGGACTCGTCGTCCGCACCAAACTCGGTTCTTGCGACCGCCTTCGCCAAGCTCAAGAAGATCAAGGAGCTGGATATTTCCGAGGCCCTCCGCATTCTCGATTTTGTGGCATCTTCTCAAAACCACTGGCCATGGACTATTTTCACCATGCAAAAGGACTCGGCATTCTTGGACTCGTTGCGTCTCTATGTTAAGGACCTGAGCAGCTTCACGGTAACCAGCAAGACAGATGCGGTGAAGGCTGCCATTGACGCAAAGATGGCGGCGTACATTGGTGAGATTTTTGCCATGCAGCTCTATCACTTGCGCCAAATGGGTGGCGCAGAAACGTTCGCGAAGAGTTTGGTGGCGGATCTCGATTATTACCTGCGGGATGGCGTCGAGGTCTCCAGCTACAACAACTCTCTCCACACCAACTTTGCGAAGAACTTCACGGCCAAATACCCGGGAGTTTCCCTGGAGGCATTTAAGAGGACGGCACTCAGGCCGGGCGAGCTTGGCAGGAGCTACTTCTACGACCTGGAGAGCGCAACTGAGATGTTAAACTTCGATCCAGGCTGGCACGGTCGTCGAAACAACGGTTTCCGCAATGAAATGGGAATTGCCAACGCTAACCTGTCCCTCGTTGACGCACAAATTGTAAGTTTTCCCTATTCCTGGCAACGAAGACAGATTCTGATTCGTTTACAGTCGTTGTTCCACGCTTGGGAGTTCTTGTTGCTTGAGCTCAGCAGCTGCCTACCCAGTAACGACACGATCGCCAAGCAGATGCTCCAGGTTGCCCAGCAGTGCCTTGAAGCAAACCGATCAAACCAAGGCCCGGAAAACATCTTCATGCGCATCGTTGAGGAACGCGCTGATCTGAGCCTCCTGTTGGTCCAGCGTCTTGTCGGCCGCCCGATCTCATCTCACGATGTCAACCAGCTGCTGGGAACCCTCTTCACCATCGTGAATGCTGTCGAGGAGCCTTTCAACCCAGAGTCCATCTCGTACTATCGCACCATGCTCAAGACTATCTATGTCACCTTGCGCGCATACAGCGCAGCCGAAAAGAAGTCCCTTGGAGCTTCCAAGAACGGCGGCGAAGGATTCTCTGTTACGCTGACCCAGACGGTTCTGAACCTTCTCGACAGCGTGGTCGCGAAGGGCTTTAGAACGCTCGTCACGCTTGTTCACGACCCCGAGGCTGCCGTCGCTCCTGAGGACCTGGCTCTTCTCACTGCCATCTTGCAAGCTTGTCTCAACATGCCAACGATAGATCAGAGCCAGACGCAGATTCTGAATATTATGGCGTCTTACGATGCCATGCATGCGGCAACATCTCTCTTCTCATGGGCCGACAAGCTTGCAGTCAATGGCGACCCCATCTATGGCGAGCTCAGTCTGCTCTTCCTTCTGGAGCTGTCGACATTGCCAGCGGTGGCAGAGCAAATGGCTTGCGATGGCCTGCTGAGCCACCTAACGTCAGCGGGTATCACGAACTTCATGCGGCGCGGGAACATCTCCCCTTTCTCAGAAGCCGCTGGGCCTCAAAGGTGCTACAGCATTTGGGTGAAGGGTGTCCTTCCCCTACTGCTGAACCTGCTCACAGCACTAGGCGGAACTGTCGCGCCCGAGCTTGCCTATGTCATGAACCAGTTCCCTTTCCTCCTCAAGTCGAGTGTCGATCGATTCGAGGCACCGGGCGCCAGCAGGACCGCTTCAAGAGAAGCACCTCACTACGTGACGCTTCTTTCCGTGTCGGAGATTCATTCGCTTGCGCTTCTGACAAGGGTGATCGCCGCTCTAAGAGTTGCCAACAACAGAGACATCCCTGAGATCCAGTGGGACGCCGCCTCGCTACTGGAGAATATTGACTTTTGGCTCTCTAGCCGGAAGCTGCTCCGCGACAGGCTGCTGCCGCTGGGTCAGCGTGAGGTCGAGTGGAAGACCACTAAGACAGGCGGGTCTGGCGACAACGGACAGCCAGAGAACGTGCTCGAGGGCAAGGTGCTTTCGCAGTTGGAGGCGGTCAGGGATGTGTTGAGTGAAGACCTCGAGGAGTCTTAGAAGACGCACACAATACAGTAGTTATGAAACGAGGGGTCTCTTGGCCAAGGGAATGAATCGGAAGGGGTAAAAGACAAAAAACGGTTCAGGCGTTGATGTGTATAGGACCGTGTATTTTTCCGGCAATTACTGGATCTCTTTTTTTGTAGAACTCAAACAGCGGATACCCCAGCTCAGCCGGGAACAGTCGACCTTGGGCATGTGTGACAATGCGACACATGGTGATATCACGAGAGCGTATGGACGAAGTTTCATGGAGTAGGATTTTTTTTAATTCACCCCTACATCTGGTGTCTTTTAAACACCCGCAAATGCCATGCCAACGTCTATCCACCGTTGGAACAAGTATTATACAGGAAACCTCCCTCACGGTGCCGATATCAAATCAGAGATGGCCACTCATAAGGGGGTCTCGTTCGCCGTGTGTCCGCGAGCCATATTAATAGTCTCGCATCCCAGGCTTCCCCAGCTTTCGTCTTTGGCTGGATAGTATTACACATGCGCGTGTGCGCACCGAGGTCACACGCTAGCCTCGGCCGCACTTCTGCATTCCATTCATATTTTGCACTTTTTTTTTTTCTTCTCTTCGTGTCCGGCGGTTTGCCGAGTGCTCTCCGGAGCAGCGTTTACTGGTTCTGCATCTGAGCGGTCATCTGGGCGTTGTGCTCCTGGAAGCGCTCGCTCAGGCGCTGCTGGGAGAACATCTGCTTCTGGACGCAACGGGAGATGCAGCCGCTCTCGCGGGAGGACAGAGACTTGGAGGTGAAGTCGTCGATGCAGGAGACGAAGCAGTGGTCGACGAGGTTGCCGAAGAGCTGTAGAGGGCGAGGTCAGCGATATGATTTCTCGGGGGGAGCAGAGGCACAAAAGCGGCGTTTGGGGGACTGTGGGGGTTGCGTAGGAAACGCTTCAGACATACGTTCATAAACTCCTTGACCTGGCGCTTCTGCAGTCTCTGCTGGAGCTGAGCCTCCTCGGTCTTGGTAAGGCTGATGAAGGGGAGAAGCGCGTTAGCTGGAATTTCTTTGCACAGGGATCGCGACCCGTCCGGCCGGGGAATTGAACGTACGCGTCCATTTTTGTGTGTGGTTGAGTGAAAAGAGAGAGACTTGGATTCAGTTTATTGTGGATGTGGAGGCCGGTCGTGAGCTTGGGTGATGGTGCAGGATGCGGTTGTTGGACGATGACAATGAAATTTCTTTGGGAGGAATCGACTTTCGGGTCCCGGACTGCACTTTGCTGCTCTCACAGTGATGCGCGGTCAGAAAGCTTGCTTTCCTGGTCACAGCTGGCCAATCACTGACGAGAGTCATAGTCTGGATGGAGCTCTGATAGCGATAGGAGTTTGTCGGGGACTGACCAGGGCCTCGAGCTTTGTTTTCGGTTAAATGCATTGAATCCGATGACAGCTTCTGGATGACCGAGTCCACAGGCAAGGTCCTTTTTGGTCCACTCCTCATCATGTTCTCTCCTTTCAGTTACTTAGGTGGGTTCCCATAAAATGGCTCCGGAGCTTGGAGTATCAAGTCTCACTAAATTCAATTGCCTCACTTCCTCCATCTTGCATTGACTTGGTCTGCAAAGTAAGGCAAGGCAAGGCATTCGACATCAAGGTGTTCCTAGCGCGTAAATACTGCGACGAGCCATTCCTATTTGAATTGAAACTCATCCAGAGAAAAGAGAAGATAAGTTCTATGATCTCACGCCTTTCACATGCCATTCCCATCAGCAGCCACTTGCGAGTCCACCTCGTGTTGAAAGCCGTGGAATATCTGCTTACTTAAGCCGGGCGTTGAGAATGTGAACGTCTGGCCTGTGCTTGCCTTGCCATCAGTGTCCGAATGTGAGTGGGACCTGCCAGCAAACCAACAGCATCCTCCCGCCCTCAACCAACAGCCCGCCCCGAGAAGAGAGCTTTTTCTAGCACCCCCAACTCCTCACCACCACCACCGCCTCCAGCTGACACCAGCTGCCCGCTCACAACGCCACTCATCATCGCCAGCCCAACTAGCAGCTCCCTCAGTGGTAGTCCACATCGCAAAAAGGAGCCCAGCCGCGCGCATCTTTTCTCGATTACCTCCATGAGTGCCCGAGGCGGAAGCCGACCACCTCCTCGAGGCCGCCCAAACAAGGTGACGAAGCCCGCCGCCCCCGGCCTCAAGCGCGACGCTCTCGCCATCGCCCGCGCCGGCAGCCGACACTCCGCCGCCGTCGAGCAGCTCGAGCAGCTTGCCCACGATGCGGAGGCCGAGGCCGAACACGAAGATGATGACGAGATAACCGCTCCTCCTCCACCTCCTCCCTCCCACCAACAGCATCATCACCAGCAGCAACATCACCCCAACCCCTTCGACCTCGCCGCCGCCGGCATCTTGGCCAACGGGCCTCCAGCCTCAGTCCCCGGCGCCGACCCGGACATACATCCCGACCTGCACGGTCTGCCGGCCCAGTTCGCCATGGAAGCTCCGATGGGCGGCCACGGCCCGGGCGGCCTATCCCGGACGGCCGAGGAGCTCTCCGCCGAGAGCGGCTACGGCCAGCTGGTCATAGACAGCGCCCTGGCCAAGCGGCTAGCCAACAACGAGGGCCAGCGTCTCGCGGTACAACGGCGTCAGGACCAGAGCCTCAACCTCAAGCGGAGGAGCAATGTCGAGGCCCTGCTCGCCCACGTCTCGGGCCAAGAGGCTCACAGCCCCTGCAAGAGTTGTCACAAGGGGTACGGGCCGTGGAACGGCTGTGTCGTCGTCAACGGCCAGATGTGCGGCAGCTGTGCCAACTGTTGGTTCAATGCAAGCGGATCGCGTTGTTCCTTCCACGGTAAGCATATATGGGCAGAGCTCAGACCACGCATGAAGAGGTGTTAGAGAGCTAACAGGCTGTCTGCTGTGCCACAGAAAACAACTTGCCTCAGCACATGCCCGCCATACAGCTCCAACCGGTGGCGCAGGTGTCCGCCAACACTAGCTTTGCCGGCACAGCGCCGATGGCTCCCGGCATGGCCCCCGCAGGACCCAGCGGCTTCGGGCAGCCAGGCGCCGATCCGACGGTGGCCCATTTCGTGAAGGATGTGTTGGACAGAGCCATGGCGGAAGCTCGGAGCAACGACCCCCACGTGAGGTTCCAGCTCCGTATCGAAACGGCGGCGCGGCAGCTAGCGCTGGCTAGCGCCGAGTACGCCGAGTTTCTTGCGCAGCAAGGGGGTCACGACCCGAGTCAGCATCCACCCGACGCTGAGGGTTCCGTCCCGGAGGCGGCGATGGGGGAGGGGGACAACGGCGCGTGAGGAGGGCCAGACGCCCCGAAGTGTAAATGGCCCGATGAGCCGACTCTTTGGATGGTGGGTGACATAGGCAGTCATGCCGTGGGATGCCGACTGGCATACGTTCGGCCGGTCTACCGAGCTTTCGGACAGCTACCCCTACGATGCCGTGGATGACAAAGCTTCCCAAACATCATCGTACCACTTTGCATTTGGGAGTAGGCAGACTCACATGTTGGACTTACTCGCTCCCCCTCCCAAGACCAAACCTCTTGGCACCTGCGCGGTAGGACGCAGTCCCATGCGAACACATGGAGAAGGAAAACCAACAGAACCTACGCGAAAACGACACCCATGACGAAACGTGGGAGCCTGGGACTCCCTGTACAGCACCAAGCAAGCAGGCAGGCATCCGGCCAGAACAGAAGCAACAGTAAACAAGCAGAAAAACAACAGGCGATAATTCTTTGGACTGGTTCACCTCGTACGGCCGGCCACACACATACATACACTCACCACTCTCGAGCTGGACTTTGACAGCTACTTTAGACGAGGCTGGTGGGCATGCGTAATTGACAAGCATACACACACACACATATAGATTGATACCAGGGTTGTTTCCCCCAGTACGACATGGTCTTACAGTCGTGCAAAACATGCAGCTCCATCTATCGTGAACCAGATCTCGGGGGACTGGCTGGCTGGACCTGCCCTGTTGTGCCTGCTGCCGTGTTCCAGCACACCTAATGTCTCTTGGCTGACCGCATCCTCAGACCAGTTGATCGTTTCTCAAACTCGCCGCAGTGATCACGCGGACGAGGAGCTAGGACGTAGGGAGTTTGCTCTTTTCGCCGTCTTTGCCTGATGGTCTCAGCTGAGGCGAGCGTGCACTAACAGGCGAGAAGAGCTAGGCCTCCAGCCACGGGAAGCAAGATTTGCCCATCAATATCCCGTCCTCCCATATACCCTTCCTACCATTTTCCATCCCCCTTCTAGGCCTTCTAGGGCGGCCTGAGTGACCCGCTCACCTTCGGTATTCACCTAACCCGCCCATTCGTCCGACATCTCTTGAGGAAGGGCGCCTGCTCGCAGCCCCCTAATGCCACCCGCCGCCGCCTTACCAACGACGTAGGGGACCATCGTGGCGCGGCGCGCTTCCCGATCTCGTGTAACGGCGCTCCTCCAAGCAGCATCCCTTCCCGGGAAGCTCTGCTGGCGCACGATTCGGCACTCGCCTGAATTCTTTCATCGCCAACCTTCCCATCACATACTCCGGCCTTGCGCCGGAGAAGCGAGTGACAAGAAAAGCCTATTCTGTTGCCCTCTGGCTCGACCGCATTCGCACTCACGTACCAATCATCTGAAGGATGACGCCAGTAATGGGGAGGGTACATGATAGATACCCTAGGTAGGGAAGAGGGATCCGATTCAGCCCAAAAACTCTCCTTCTCTCTCCCCGTCCTGTCCCGTCCTGTCCTTGGACCCTCCCAACTTCGCGTAAGCCCTCCGAGAAGTGAAGATGGTGTCGACCAGTTTGCCCCTCTTTCCCCCCCCTCTCCCCAGCGGCCATAGCCCAGGGCTGAACACGCAGCAACGCGCGACCGGCCTGGAAAGTCTTATTACCGTAGGGCAGGGGTCCCTCGACGTGGACCGAAGGACAGACGAAGACGAGAAAGAACCCCGCCCCGGACGGTGGTGTCGGTCTGGGCGGCCGGCGACAGATTCGAAATCGGAACGGCGCGCCAGTGTAATATCATCAGTGTGAAACAGCAGACGGCAAAACCCCCACAAAGGAATCAACTTCTATCTGGTTTTACGGATCGGGTTTCTGTCTCCTCTCTCACTGTGTCCTTCTCACTGTCCTGCTCACAGACGTTGCCCTCGGCCCCTCAGGACAGACGGCGGGGGGAGGAGGCGGGCAACGGCGGCGCCCGGTGGGAATCGTGCGCATGTAAAAAGAACTCAAGATGGGGGAAAAGAAGGGGGCGAAGTCGAGCGAGACTGCAAGAGATCTCTCGTCCCAGACAGAAATTCTCCGACTTGGCTGTCCTGAATCGCCAAAAAGGCCAAGGCAGGCCCGCATCTGACGAAGAGACGAAATGAAAGGGGGTGTGTGTGGGAGGATGGGCGAAAAGTACCACGCAAACCAAAAACTCGAGTGGGAAAATAACCAATAAACATGGTACCAACAGGGCTTTCATTAACATATAACACCAGGTTATCAAGAAAATTGATGAATCCCGCCCTGTTGTGACTGAACAACACAACATCCTGCGACATGTTTGAGAATCTTGGACCACCATCCCCCTACCTTCAACCACACACACACACTACACTACGCACACTCATCAGACTCACAGTGACGATTACCCTACAGGGCTCAACACCCAGTTTATCAATCAGTCAATATGGACATCAGACGGGACGAAACGATCCCTACTAATAACAGCAGCCCCAGCATCTCGCCCCCCCCCCCCCCCAGCGCCGCAGTACTATGTAGTGAGCGGCAGCGGCAGCACAAGAAACCGCAAAGCCCAGCCATCCTTGTCGACGATCATTCCAACTCGTTCTTCACCATCCCTTTCACCATCGCCTCCCTGATCTACCGGCCCCCTCTTCAGAAAAGAACGAGGTGGTGACAAGAAGAATACGGCGACTGCGCCACCCACCCCGAACTGCCTCACCGTTGCTGTTGCTGCTGCCCGCCACCGCCGCAGCTTCCGCGACGGCGACATCACCACTTAACGCCGACCACTGAACCAAACCTCCCCTCCTTCTTCCCCGAAGACAGTGCGTCGAGCGAATGATGTGATTTGTGTGCGTCCGTGTCACTGCAAACCTGCGCGCATGTGTACCTTATGTGTGTGTGTGCATGTATTTGTGTGTTGCGCGCGCGCGCGCGGGCACGCACATTTTAAACTTTGGAAGCTGCTGGCCCGCTCTGCTACCCCTCCTCGCCCTCCCACCCCAAGCTTATTGCTACTTCAGACCAAATGCGGGCGCGGAGTACCGGAGAACGTATTACGTAGTGAAAAGAAACGCACATGGATAAGGACCCTGGGGGTTGTCGTCGTCGTCGTCGTCGTTGTTGTCCTGGTCGTCGGTGACTCCAAAAAAGGTTATCTTGCCGTGTCTTGGGGGAGGTCCCGCTAGCAGGACGGAAGCGGCGCGGTATGATACCGCGAACAGTGTGATGCGGAGAGCGGAGACCGCCGACCGCGCCCGATGTCGAACATGGCGCCGGGTCGAGACGAGTCGATTGGCGACTGACGTTGGCTGCCTTTTCCGGTTGAGACTAGTTGGTGGTAATCGCGATCGAGACGGCGGGTGACGGGAGTCAGATCTTAAACATGCTCGTTGGTACCGGCACAGCCAGCACCGTTGCTCACAAATGCTGGTCGTGTCGGTGCTATATACTGACAGCTTCGCGGACCGAGATACTGTACAAACCGTGTTTGAGTGGCACCTCACAGGCAGCACGCAACTCGTGAAATAAGGAGACTTTCGTAATTAAACAGAATATTTAACCACCTTCCATCCATCGAACTCTCTCAAATGCATTCAAGTTCATTGCATCTTTTCCTCTTGCTATCCATCCGTCCGGGCATCCGTCCACATCTCTGTCTCTCGCCCTGGCCGCCCGTCCAAGCGAACGGTCCCCCTCTCCTGCCACGGGCCCTTCTACAGCAGTCACAACATCATGTTTGATACAGAGCTACCTCCCCGAGTTTCCCCTCTTATTCCTGAACGCGGACCAACAAAGCAGAACCAAGAAAGTGTACCGCCTGATCTGGAAGGCAATATACCGGGGGATAGCCGAGGTGTAGGAAGAAAAAATACAGTCGCGTAAGCAAGGGAATCTGGGGAAACCGTCGGGTCGCCGTTTCGTCGTCGGGAGGAGAGTTTAATTTCATGAGCCAGCCTCCCACGACGCTCTCTGGCTTGGGTCATGCAATTAGAAGTAAAGGGTATTGTTGAAAAAGCGCAAACGTTTTTGTTGTTTAAATCAAACCGCACAGCCGCAGGTTCTCCTGAATGATGATGTCTGGTGGGCGCGTTAGTCAGGCTTCTTTGTGTGCTTTATGCTAGCGTGGTCCCAGTCTGGGCTAGACTCACCATTCACTGCCGCCATGACAAAGCGGATCTGAGTTGTGTCTGTCGCGCAGGTGAAGTGCGTGTAGATTTGCTTGGTCTCATGCTGGTTCAGGCTGACGAATCGGTTCAGAATGTAGTCACACGCCGCAGCATAGTCGTCACCACCCTCATAGTCAGGGAAGTAGTTCTTCATCGGGCTCACGGGGAGCTTCTCCTTGAAACGGTCGATCTTGTTGAGGAAGAGGATGATGGACGTCTTGATGAACCATCTTGAGTTGCAGATGGAGTCGAAGAGCGTCAGAGCTTCTTGCATACGGTTGACCGTCTCGTCTTCGAATAGCAGCTGGTCGTACTCGGAGATGGCGACAAGGAAAAGGATGGTGGTGACATTCTCGAAGCAGTGAATCCACTTCTTTCGCTCTGATCGCTGGCCACCGACGTCGAACATTCTGTAGGTCAGGTCGCCGATGATGAAGGTGGTTTCTGTGATACCCGTCGTCTTGACACGAGAGCGCAGCACATCCTGGTCGTTGGGCATGTAGTCAGGGGCGGCAATACGCGCGATGTTATCGAAGTAGCTGGGTTTGTCAGCAGGTGTAATCCGGCGGCCGAGGGCTGAGGTACTCACTATCTCGCAGAGTCGTTGAGCTGGTATTCGCGGGAGCGCTTGAAGCACTCCTGGACGCCGCGATCCTTCCACAGAGCCTCAATGGCGCTTCCAACTTCGGGGGGCAGAACGTCGCCTTCGATCTGAGCGGGTTGCATGAAAATGGTCTGGACGTGGTACTCCATCCGCTGGTCTTCAAGGGGCAGCTCCAGCGACTCCATGGCCTCGAGGATGACGCGCATCGATTGCACTGTGTTGCTGAAGATGATTTCCTTGAACGATTCCCGCTCATCGCGTGAGTAGCCGCCCTCGTGAATCAGCTTCATCTGCTTCAGAATTGTCGACTTTCCGGATTCACCAGCACCTGGATAGACGTTAGGGGCCATTTGCAGACGAATGGGTCGTGGAACATGGTCGCTTCGAAGCGATAGGGCGAACCGTGGCGACCGGGGTGCGTCGACTTACCCAGAAGAAGCATCTTGATCTCGTTGCGCTGCATCATCTTGTCCCTCTTGAGCTGGTTCTCAATCTCCTCGTTGCGGGCCTTGCCCTCCTTGTCCTCCGTGCTCATTCCACAACCCATCTTGACGGTTTGGTGTCGTTCGGGCCGACGGCGGTTAAGAAATGAATTGATGGGATTAAAGGGATTGGCGATTCTGTGTCGAATCGTCCTAATGCGTCGAGGGGCCTGAGGGATGACAGATTGTTAGCCAACCACGTCGCGGGAGAGCGTGTTGCCGGCAGCGAGCGAGAGGGCGAGCGAAAGAGAGAGAGAGAGGGAGGAGACAGTGGGCGAATTGTTTGGGGCCGACGGGGCTGGAATGCGAAACGAGCCAGTCGAGGGTGCGGCGGACGAGAAGCGACGGGAAATCGAGAAGTCGAGGGAGGTGTTGGTGCCGGCGTCGAGGGGACGGGCAAGGAGGGGTGTTCCTCCCGTCTTGTTCTGTCTCTCTTGCGTGTCTTTGGCGTCTCGCCTTTCCAACCCAATGGCCGTGTCGTGTGTTCGGCGGCGGACAGAGCAATTGCAGGTCAGGGGGACGTGCGTGTGCGTGTGTGTCTCTCTCTCTCTCGCTCTCTTTCTCGGTCGACCGTTTCCCTTCGTGCCTGCAAGCGGTAGGGAAAACACGACGAGACTCACCTCTTGATCTCGTGATTGACGGTGGGATCAATCAATTGACGACGGCTCGGAGAATCGCAGGAAACAGGAAAAGAAAAACACGAGCCGTTGGACGGACGGTGGGAGGATGGGATGGTCGCGACAGGATTGGAAGACCAGGAGCAGGAGAGACGGGAGAGAGAAAAGAGAGGAATGGGTTGGGAGGTGCCTCTAATGTGGAGAGGAGAGATGGGAAAGGGTAAGGGTGGATGGGCTAAGGACAGGGGTGGGCTGTGTGGGCGGTGGTGGTGCAGGAGCAGCAGGAGCCGGCCGGTGCAAGCAGTTGCTGGCAGCAGCAGCAGCGGCAGCAGCAGCAGCAGCAACAGCAGCGGCGAGCGAGGAATAGTGGGAGAAAGAGTGGGTGGCAGTCGTCGCCGGGGCGGACAATGCGCTTCGGGGCGAGGTACGAGGCGGCGTGCATACAGTGCGGATGCGATGCGAGGCGCACGGCGGAAGCGAACGGCAGGCGGTGTGGGCAGTGGACGGCGGGCAGCGGGAGCGGCCAGCGGCCAGTCGCCAGTGGCCAGTGGGCTGGTTGGTTGGTGGATGGGAATGGGACGGGCCAGTTCGCGCGGCCGGTGGTGCCCTTGCTTCTTTTTTTCCCCCTTCCTTTCCTGTTCCCCTCTCGTCTCTCGTCTCTCTCGTTCTCTCGGCCCAGGCATATTCCACGCACATGCCTCCCGGTCGTCTTCCCTGTGCTGGCTCGCTGACTGGCTGTCCCCAGCAAGCCGGAGGGAACTGGCAGCAAGGCTAGGGGCTTTTGGGGGCCATCGCCGGGCATCCTCGACGCTTCAGCGGTTCGGTGGGGGCGTGTCACCCACTGTCGCCGGCGGCTCCTGACGAACAGTGCGCACCTCGCAGCCACCTAGTGTCAGAGGCCAGAGGTGGGAAATCGGGACTGCAGCGCGAGACGTCGCCCTCAGCAGCTGGGACAGGACTGAGCAGCCGTGGCCGTGGCCGTGGCAGCCAGCGCGGCGGCAGAAAAGGGGGCAACAGTTGGTCGGGTGCACGGTGTACGGTGTGGGCTGGCTGCGAATGGCCGAATGCCCAAGGTACCAAGGTACTTCTATGTATCCGTACCCGGCACGCACCTGGGTTTCTCACCTGGCTGCGGCGGAGACGGTGCAGGGGCCAGCAGGGGAAATTCCAGAAGCCAAGGAGGGAGGTGCGGTACGTATCCACCGGTACCTGCCTTCGAGTGCATTTAGCCCCGGTGCCTGGTGTGGGCGCCCCTGTTCTTGTCTTGTCCTGTCTCGTCTGTCCTACGGCTTGGTCTGTGGCCTCTGCTGGTCTGGTTTTCGGGCTGAAGAGCTCCAAGTACCTAGATAAGTGTACCTTAGGCAGAGCACAGGCAGGACAGGGCAGTCGTCTCCAAAGGAATATCAGCTTATCCGTTCCTTACCTAAGGGAAGGCACGTACCCATCTCAGAATCTACGCGCATTCCGAGGAAACAATGCTGGCCGCCAACAGATCACCAGTCCGTCCAGCGTCCCATTCCCATTGGCCCTCCTCTCCAGCGGGCGTGGATCCGCAGCAGGCCTTTGCAACCTTGGAATCACCGTCGGCCGGCGGCAGGCCAATCGAATGCCCAGTGGGGAGTTGCGCCGTGAGAGCAGTGGCACGTCGGGTCTGGTCCAAGGTTCCATTCTGGCCATGTCCCGCCGCCCTCAAAAGAGACCCAAAGTCCCCTGGAGTCCCTGCAGTCCTTGTTCGCCGCCGCCCTGACTAATATGAAAAATCCTCGCGCTACGGGCGACCACAGACCAGGCACGGAGATGGGCTTTGGTCTGCCCCTGTGCGGCTGGTCGATATTGCCAGGTACGAATTCCGCCCCCAGCCTTCGTCTTTGTTCTCGTCTCCCCGTCGTCTGGAATGGACATCATACCCCAGCAGCGCACCTTACTGCGTGAGGAATGGATGCCGGCAACGCGTCAGAAGCACGAGCCGCTGCCAATACGAACCAGCACTCTGTCTTCTTTGCTTCTGGCTTGCTTCGGAACCCAATCTGAGAAACAGCTTGCCGTTTCTCTGCCTCGGACGGGGGAACTCGCGCGAGACATCACATCATGAGCAACCTACAGAGTGCGCGCCAGAGACATGAGAGCCTCCCCCTTGCTTCAAGACAGAGCGCCTGGAGTCCATATGACGGAACCCGACAGCCGCAGGGGAATCGTCAAAGTATCGCTACCTCTGCCTTCGATTCCTTCCAGCCCTTCCATCGGCCAGCTTAACCGAAGGTAAGGAGGGGCCAGATTCAATTCTAAATCACGAAAAGAAAATCTCCGTCCTTCCTTATTTCGTGACCAGCGCCAGCGCCAGCCCAGACGACGCAGCCAAGCAGCGATCCACCTGCAGAGAACACGCAATGAGGTGGGTGGCAGCCGCAGCGCAACATTGCAGTAGTGGACCTTGAGGTGGCCTCCTTCCATCAGGCCTTCTATTGCGATTCTTGAAACGCCGTCCTGAGCATCAGCCGCCTCCTTGCTGATGCCTCTCGCATCCCACCGTCGCGAGCCACCAACCAACGCCCTGGACCGCCCTACAGTGTCTAAGACGCCCTGGTGTATTACAGCGTGCATGATCTGGAAGTTGAGTTGAGAAACTACTCCTGTCCGAACCAAGGCGGTCTGTCAAGCCAAGCTCGCGCAAACAATGGGAGCAAACAACAGCTGCCGGCCGCATTCTGATTCGCCAAAGCCGCCGCGTCAAAGCTGCACGGCCTACTGCTGCCCATGCCATCGTCCATCTCCGGGAACCGCCCGCTGGCGGACAGACGACAAAGGAACGGCATCCTCATCAAGCACTTGCATCTTTCTCCGTAATAGGGGCCGATCCTGTCTGGGTGGCACCTGTCCTCTCTCCCTTTCTTCGCCCAGCCCGCGAGCCAACTCAGGGCAAGCCCGCCGGCCAGCCATGGCCCGGCCCTTCGCCCCAGCTTCTTCCAAAGTAAGCTTGCGTTCAAGCCAGAATCCCACCAACACGGCGACTCCATCACCATTCCCGATCCATCCGCAAGTCTCTGGCCCAATGTCAGTGAGCCCACGCTTCCACCTTGTCCTCTCCGCCGTGATCCATCATCTCCCTGCATCCACTCACGACGGACGCTTGGCTGCCCGGCATCTCGCAGTCGACCGCGGTAGATCTGACCTGTCTTTTCGCGTGAAGACGCCATGGCCTCCAAGTCCTGGGTACAGCAACACCCACGTTTCCCAGATCCCGAGATTGACGATGGGATGGATGTTCTGCCGCCGCAATCCTCATCTCCCACCGGTGCTTGCTGATCCTCACTCCTATGGGCGGTCTTTGCACCCAGACCTGCGGTATCGATGCTGACACCAGGCTCACTGTGACAACCGTCCCAAGCCTCCTCTACCGCTCAATGCCGCCGGGGTGTCATCGCTGAGAAATTTCCGTTCTAGTTGCCCCGCGGCGCATGATCTGCACTCGCCAAAAGCAAACGCAGATTGCACCGATGGACAGTTTGCACCATGGCACCGGCGCGCCCAATCGGGAGACAAGGCGCCGGGCGCCACATTGGCTCAGTTCTGAGTCCAATGCCCAGCTCGCTCTTTGGAGCTGTTTTCCCGTCAACGAGGTTCGTCTGGACGCTAGCGGCCGGCCTGGGACTTTGCTTTTCTCTGCGGAAGCTGTCTGGAAGAAAGGACGTTATCCGCCAACAACACGTCTACTATGCGGCCAACCGTCCCGCCCAACAATTTTTTTCTCTTCGACGGTGTCAGACTTCCCAGCCATGTCGACATGTTTGCTTTTTCATCTAGGCGGCCGCTTGTTTGCTTTCGCTCCTAGCCGCCAGCGGATGCTGCAAGCTGCCGCTGAGGTCGTCTTTTCTGCACGCTGTTGCATCGAGTCTTGCTGCAGGCTGCAGCTTTTTACTTGGACGATGGCTTCTGCATGGCACAGTCCAAGTTCGCCACCAGCACTGACGATGTCCGAGCAGCCAACCCGCGACCCAGGATGGTTTTACTGTCAAGCTATGCCCTAAATTTGGGTTCAGCGTCTCGAAATCCGCCGGCCGGGAACCAAGTTGTTCTGCAAGCCTTACAGAGCCCCGATTTCGGTCGTGGCCGTGCTCAAACATGCAACAGCCCTTTGTATCACTTTGATATGAACAAGAAAAGGACTCTGGCGCCATAAAAAGCCACTGACCTGAGCCCCTCGGCAACAGGTCAACTTGCAGTGTTCTCAAAGAGAGACATCGTTCAAACTTGACTCGGAATGGGCCCGCTGATTGGTTGGCAGGCCGCCACCATAGTCTTGAATCTTGAGAACGGCAGCTGCTAGACAATCATCACAGCCAGCCAATAATTGCGCCACAGGACCGGGCTTCGAGAGCTACCTTACGCACCGCCTTAGCCGCATACTAGGGCGTCTTTGTACAGATCGGTAGCCTAATCGGCGCAAGAGGGATGCCACACTGTATGGGCGCTCCGATCCTCTGGGATGCGCCAGGTTCCAACTGTCAGAATGCAACTGCAACAAACATGCAGACAAACGTGCCAAAAACAGCATGCGGTTTTGCGCTTTCTCCGAGCAGAAACGCTGGGCCCTTGGGGGGGCTTATGCTACTCGCTGCGGCCGCCCATCCTTACATGGCCAGAGACAGAACACACAGATTGCCACTTCCACGCATGTCTCGCACGTCAACGGGCGCGTTGACACCACACCTTGGAGAAGATTTCTTAATCAGTCGCCAGTCAATCAGCATGTCATGACGGGAGTTTGGGACGGTCAGACCCCACCATGTTAGCTGCCTTGAAACACCAGGCCATACTAGCCGGGACGAGTTAACCATGCAAGGGCGAGAGCACCACCCCCTGTCTGCGGCTTCGTAGCTCCCACAGCCCAGCACGAATCCCATCATCAGTCCGATGTTCAGAACGAGAAAGCGGGATAATGCCCCCTAAGACGCTGATCGTACAGTGATCTCGGGGAAATGTGCACGATTCCCGCTGGTCTGCAAACACGCTTCCCGAACCTGTTGGGTGTCGTCGATCAAGACCAAAGTTTGACAACATCCTTGGGGGTGCAATGGGGCCATCGAGACGGCAGCTCCTCACCGATGGGCTGCTGTCGCTTTCAATTGTTCGAGGGCGAGTGGGCTTTCAGGATTGAATGGGATGGGGCACCCTTGCCGCCACAACCCAGCTTCCCTGCCTCTCATATTATCGACCAGGACCCAATGTCTCAGGGCTTCGAATCACTCCGGGATACCAGGACAAGCCGTGTAAGACGTTGGAACAAGACTGGGCAATTCTGCAGGTAAGCAGGCCAACCAACTGAGATGGACAACCGTTACACCACGACTATGCGAGAGCGCCTCCCAAAACGGCGTTGTTGACAGTGTCAAGACTCGAAAGAAGAAGCCGGGAAGCGGCGGGCACAGCTCACATCCGAAATAAGGTAATTTCGCGCCTTCACTAGATCTTTGCAGGCAAGCCGGCCGGAGACTACATCAGAAACTATTCCCGCACAGGTATGTGTACAGTACGGAGTACAGGGAGGCCACATGGCATGCGCACTCCTATTCGCGATGGGACGCAGACCCATCCCGAAAATTGGCAGAGGCCGGGGTGTTCATTGGCAACGAATGCCTAAAGAGGCAAAACTGTGGAGTTACAAAATCGTTCCACGCGGGATCACGAGAAGAATCCTTTAATTGAAGAGGGCCCGGAATTGTGGAGGCTCTTTTCGTTTCCGAAGCCGATGCTTCTTCAGTTGTCATTGTCGTCTTGCCGCCCGCCCCAGTTCGACTTTGCGGGCGGACGAATCGCAGAGGCGACATTCGCTGCGAACGCTTTGGGAGTTGGAACCATGGCAGATGGAGAATGCTGTGCCTTGTTCTCGCGCATATTGAGCAGGCACAAAAGCAGAAGCGAGAGAGATGCATCGGTCGGGCTGCCGATGCAGATGCAGCGCTGCAATTCCGTTGGGCCGTTGGCCGACTAAGGTTGGGGCTTCTCTTACGATCATCTGCTGTTGCACTTGGATCTCATGAGAGCGTCTCCCTTCTCGGGCAATCGCCAGGAGTCCATCTGGACTCAATTTGATCGGCTAGTTCGGACGATGAGTATGCTTTGACTTTGCATTCGACAAGCGACAGGCTGGTCAACTGAAGAATTTGGAGAGGAATTCCAAAAAGGAGATGTTCTAGAAGACCCACAGAAGCATCCCACCCCTGAGCCTGTCTCTTGTGTAACGAACGTCTGGCACATCACACGGTCGACTTGTTTTCGGTTATGGGAAATCCATGATACACTATCCGTAAACTCCTGCCCTTCGCCATTGCGGGTATTCATGCCCGTCCCGGCTGTTCGCGTTTTGTTTCGGACGGTGCTAGAACATCATGGACGCGAAGGGCTGTGAAACGGCGTAGCATGTCCTTCAGCCACGGCTGTCATCCACCGCGGCCGCTTGAATTGCTTGTTTCAGGCCAATTTGCGCCGGAAGAATCTTGCAGGCAAAAAGGGGCTGAAGAGCAAACTCGGCCACGGACAGAAAAACTGTTGGTGTGGTCTTGGCCAGCTGCAGAGAGGCTGCGTCTGATGGTTTGGGCCATGGACGCGCACGGCTTCTTCCCCTGAAGATCGCACAAGCAACATGAGGATGGGTGTGCCCTTCCCCGGATCAGCGCCACACCAGCGCTGTACGCACTCTGCAGGAACGAACTGAGACGGGAAAAAGCAAATGATGATTCCGCTGCGGGATTCTGTCCGCTGAGAGGGGCCACTTTACGCCTGGCGGACATGGAGCGGGAGCCGGTCCGGCCAGCACAGGCACCGCCCGCCGGGGAGGGTCTCCACAATTACGCGGCCGAGGCCGAAAAACAAGCTTGTTTAGCGCCGTTTTGGCAACGTCATTGCCCGCGTCCGACGTGCCTTGGCTTCTTCTTCTGCCGGCTGCATCACTCTCTCGTCATTTGGCGTCTGGTTCTCTTGTCTCTAGACGCGCTTGAGTCGATTGAGTGCACACAAGAAAAATATGGCCATCCCTATGAACCGCTTGGGCGGTCGCGGTAAGAATTCCCGTTTGTTACGCGTTCCCCCTTTCCCTGAAGCGATGGCTCGAATCGCGACACACCGCCGTGGGCACGCGGATGACAGTACGAAGGATGTTGACACTGACCGGGGCAACTCGCAGCGTTCCATCACGCCGACAACGATGATGACGATGTTGAGCGCGAGTATGATCGCCTTCGCGACCTAGCCCGCGAGGAAGCGAACAAGCGCAACTCCTGCTTCGAGCGCGTCGGTCTACCCACCCGGCCTTGACACCACTTTCCCTACGATTTTCCCGTTCTAACTCGAGTGTCGCGGCGTACAGTCCCAGCAGGCCTACCAGTCCGGCGACGGCGCAGCCGCCAAGGAGCTATCGAACGAGGGCAAGCGCCACGCCCAGCGCATGGAGGACTACAACCGGCAAGCGTCTGAGTACATATTCCGCGAGAACAACGCTGCCGGCCGCGTGACTGGCAGTTGCGTCGACCTGCACGGCCAGTTCGTCGAAGAAGCGGAGCGCATCCTCGAAGAGCGCATCCGTGCCGACCGCGCGCGGGGTCAAGATCATTTGCACGCCATCGTAGGCAAGGGCAATCACTCCTCGGGCCATGTGCAGAAGCTGAAGCCGCGCATCGAGGAGCTGTGCCGCGAGATGGGCCTCAATTACTCAACCGAGGATAATGCAGGGCGCATCTACATCAACCTCCAAGGCGGGGACGCTACGATGCCTCCGCCACCGCAGATGGGAGGTGGGCATCACGGAGGACCTGGCGGCGGGCACCAGCAACAGCACCACGGGGGCCAGCAGCAGCACCATGGCGGCCAGCAGCAGCATCACGGCGGGCAACAGCAGCATCACGGTGGCCAGCAGCAGCAGCAAGAGCAGGACGACGATATCGTCGTCAAGCTCCTCAAGAAGCTGGAGAAGGCTTGCTGTATCGTCATGTAAGGCACGGTTCTGGTGGGTTGCAGGTTTATCTGCACTCCGTTTCCAGCCGATGCGTCCTGCTATGTTTGATATCAAGGACAAGCCATGCTGGATGTGTAAATGGTAATGTTTTGTATCTACCGGAATGATACCCTGGCGAGACGTCACTGGACCACGTCGGAGGGGTAAGGATGAGGGGATGGGCGTGACCCTATGCGCCTGTTTTATATATTCTTCACCTTGTGTATTTTTCAATGTGACATTTTGGATTATCGGAGACCATGTCTCCTGTATCTGCTACGCTATGTCTTACCCGATTATTTGACATACCATTGAACAAGTCGCCATCCCTCTCATGAGTCTGGTGCCCATTGAGTGACCCAGTATATGCCGGCTTATTCAGATATTTGACCCGCCAAGACGGAGCACGAGAGAAGAGGTATGCGTCAAGTTCAGTGCCGGCGCTCACAACTCACAGGAAGTGTCAAGAAGTCGCACTCAGCGGTGAGCGAGAACGTAGGACCAAGGATGGGGAATATCAAATACCCAACTCCATTTCTTTAAAACTTTTCATCTTTTGAATTCTTTTCATGGCGCATTCTCCCAGACGTCACCTCCGCCCTCCGCCTCCGTCATCTCCCTCCACCGCTGCGCAAACTCCCTCAGCCCGCCCTCGCCCGCCAGACTCGCGTCGACCACCTCCTTGGGGAGCTTGTGCGCCGAGTACTGCGGCGTGCTAAAGTTGAAGGCCGCCGGGTTATCCTTCTCCACCAACCGCAGCTCGGGGACCAGCTCGTCCGCGTCGTCGTCGTCGTCTTCGTCGTCGTCATCCGTCGCCTCCTCCTCCTCCCCCTCCGCGCCGCTGCTCCTCCAGATCAGCCTCTCCTCGTTCACCACGGACCCCAGGATCGGCCGCGGCACCTTGAACTCGAGCAGCTCGCCCCACGAGAACAGCAGGCTGTCGGTCCGCGGCGCCCAGGGGTTGACGTCGATGAGGCGCACCTTGCCCAGCTCGTCGCGCGAGTCGCTGTCGCCGGGGACGTAGACGTCGAAGGCGTAGGACCCGTCGGGGAAGGTGAAGCGCAGGCGGTCCTCGAAGAAGTCCGAGATCTTGGAGACGAGGGCCGGGCGGAGGGCGTCGAGGAAGGGGTAGTAGTTCCAGTCGCGCTGGCAGAGGCCGACGAGGGCGCGGTGCTTGACGAAGCAGCGGAACTCGAGGGCCGGGTTCGGGGCGAAGAAGGGGCGGAGCACGAGCACGGGCTGGAAGGCGCGGGGGGCGGCGGCGGCCGACGACGCCGCCGCCGCCGTTGAGGGGGACGCGACGGTGTCGTCGAAGGCGTGCTCGAGGTCGTGGCTGACGAAGCTGGAGCTCTTGAGGAGCAGGTAGATGTCGTTCGGGGTGGTGCACTTGAGCGTGTTCTGGTGCGGCGAGATCCAGGCGGCGTCCTTGGGGGCGGACCAGTTGAGCTTGGGGGCGACGGCGCCGCCGAGCTCGGCGATGCGGTCCTTGATCTCCTGGTGGATTTCGGGGAAGCGCTGGTTGGGCGGGCGGGAGTCGGCTTCGGGCTCGTCGTCGGAGTCGTCGGAGTCGGGCTCGTCGAGGTGTTGGTTTCTCCTGGGCGCGCCTGCTGTGTTCGACGACGCGGACCACTCCTCCTCGTCTGCGTCCTGGGGCTGGGCGTCGTCGTCGTCGGCGAGGATGATGCCGTCGTCGCGGATGTACTGGACAAAGTCGGGCGAGAGCTTGATGATCCTGGACCGGATGGACACTGTGCGGTACTTGGGGAACCAGCTGTCGTACGAGCAGTTGAGGATGTGCTCCTTGGTCACTGGAGGGAAGGCGATCTCCTCCGTCTCATGGGCCGTCGCATTGTTGATGGCGTCCAGGGTTGGTTGCCCCTCAGTGAGACCCTCAAGGGACGGCATGGCGATTTGAGTGTGAGATTAAATGAGCTGGTCTTTTTTTGGTGTCTTTATTGTTGAGCTTGAGATTGAGAGAAATGTGAGATTTTTAACCCCCCCAGAACTGAAGAGATGTGTCTGATCAGGAATTTGTCATTCAGTCGCTTGGATTTTTCACTTACATCTATGAGTCTTCGCGGATTAGTGAGTCTTCAATCGCCCAATGCAGAAAGTGCCCCACCATCCCACCTTGCGTAACTTTTTCTGCCGCCCCTCGTCCGTTCTCTATTCCCACTCACCGCCTTTGAGGCCCAACCAACTTTCTCGCGTGGGAACGACGGCACTTCCGCCAAGGGTCCAAGGTCGCAGTGACGTCTCTCTCCTCTGCGCCCCAGCTCCGAACGGGGAGTACAGAGATACCTTGCTTTGTTTTTCTCCAACAAACATCGATTGCGCGGAAAACTCCAGATCGTTCAGTTCTTCTTCTCCAATCCGAATCAACCAAATCCGCCCGAAATCAAGAAGGGAAAAAAAAAGTCCCCCGATACGACACAATGTCTGACAACGTCGGCCTCTCGACGCCTCGCGGCAGCGGCACTTCGGGCTACGTCCAGCGCAACCTCGCGCACATGCGCCCGCGCGACTACGGCGCGCCCTACCCTCCCAAGGACGCCGGCTTCCGCCACAAGCAGCGGCAGCCCGATAAGGAGATTCTCGAACACGACCGCAAGCGCGAGGTCGAGGTTAAGGTCCTCGACCTGCGCGACACCCTCGAAGACGAAGGGTGAGCTTATCAAACCCTACTGTATATCTGTCTGAAGCATCGGCCAGCTAACGCACGACTACAGACTCGAGGAAGAAGAGGTCGAGAAGCGCTGCGACGAGCTGCGCAAGAAGCTCCTGGCGGAGCTGGACAGCAAGAAGAACACTCGCGGCGGTGGCGGCGGGCCGGTGCGCAAGAACTTCAAGAGCCACCAGGTGCATGAGATGGCGGACGCCAAGATCAAGGAGAGCGAGCGGCTCAGGAGCGCCCTGAGGATAAGCAAGGACTACGAGGAGGGCAGCCACTGGAGGAGACAGGAGGAGAGGCTGAGGAACGCCGTGGAGAGAGACGTCAAGAAGGAGGAGGTCGACTAAGGGGGCCGTGACTCATGCTGCGCGAGCTCTGGACGATAAGGCGAGGCGCCTGGTTTTTGGTATGGACTGGCATGGGATGGGCGTTTGGTGTTTGCGGTTTTCAGAGAAACGTCGTCGTGATGACAGGCATGAGCTAGATTCACCTCAATCACACCGGTGAATCGGCCACGCGCCACTGGGCCTGATTGCAGAACGGTCCCCATCGAATTATTGGTACATGTGCGGAGATTTTGTTTCCGTCTTTTAGTAATACACAGATGCATCGCCGTCGTTTATATCATTTTCACTTCTTCCCGGCCGGAGGCACCCACGCATCCGGCTGCCAGCTCTCGCCTGGCCCCTTGGCCCGCTCCCACGGATCGTGTCCGTACTTCTTTTTCGTCGCGTTCGGTGTCGGTGTCTTCGACATCGGCGGGGCGTCTGTCGTCCCGTCATTCTTCGCTTCGAGCTCCGGCGCAATCGGCTGGCTCTGCGCCGTGTTGAGCGCCGGTAGAGGCTGGCCGGTCTGCCCGCCGGGTGCGTCCATGACCCTCGGCTTCGCCTCCCACCTCGCGTCCGCCTGCGCGGCCAAGATCTTCATCCGCTCCTGCCTGACGATCTCTCGCGATTGTTCTTCCAGCGACGGCGGGTGCTCGCGGGTGTGCCGCAGCCACTGGTGCCACAGCGGCGACACCTTCACGTCGGAGAGGTATGTCGATCGGGGGTACTTGACGATGCGGCGGAAGCGGCCGGGTCCGTCGCCGCGGAACTGGCGAAACTCCCAGTAAGTGTAGCCCTGCAGGTCACGGCCTGGAACCGAGCGTGTTAGTCTCGAGGTTCAGAAATACACTGACTGCTGCAAGGGACCGGCTGAGGAAATTGGGAACGGACCGACGAGGAAGCGCTTGCGCCATGGTAGTCTGAGCGATTTCCACTTGTACCAGGCCTCCAGGAGTGGTGATACCCGCGTGGAAGACATTTGCGCCGCTGTTGTGTGAGGTTGAGAGAAGGAAGGGTGGTGTTTTTTCGTTCAGGAACCCATGGCTTTCCGGCTACCAAATTCATGAGCATTCTGGGTCCTGCCAAAAAGTAATGAGGTCAAGAGCTTGGATAATTTGCACCGCCACAGGGAAACTTGGCCGAGGCCTGAAATGGGTGACCTGTCATTGGCCCATCTTATCGTCAGCCACATATTTTTTGTTTCTGCAACGCTGCTGCCCAAAGCATCCACAGTGACATTGACCCCGCCAGCCACCACCGCATACGTCACTCCGCAAGGCCGCGGGCCAGCCGGACCCCGGGCGCTGTCACCTTATCCAGGTTCCCGCCTGGCTGAAGAGATGCATAAACAATTAAATTTTCCCCACCAACAAGGCACAAGTGCGGTATTCATCGGGCCTTCCAAGCACTTCTTTCCTGCCACCCGACTATCCTCCCATTCTCTTCATATCTCTCCCCGCAAAACATTTGGATCGCCCTTGTTGGTCCTCATTTGCTTCTCACCCCGGGAGAAGAAAGACGAGACGTCCTGCAGGAGCTGCGTCTATAAAACCTCCTGAGACAATCCTCGCGCCCGCGCGCGGAATCGGGCTGGACATATCGAGATTCCAGTATCTGCATTCCTTCCGTCATCGCCGGACCCCGCCGACGTCAGCGCCTAACCGCCGCGTCACTGAAACGCAACCCCCGAACCCAACTGCGAAGCGCTTCAAAAGCATAACCCCCTGAACCGACCCAGTCGACAACGAATTACCTCCTCCAGATACAAACAAATTCAAGATGGCATCGGTTACGTCTTTAGATAAGGACTTGCGCAAGTTGCGCCTCGACAAGTACACACCCGCCGCGGCGAAAGAGGTCAGCTCCTGGATTGAAGGCATCCTCGGCGAGAGACTTCCCTCGGGCGACTTGCTGGAGGGCCTGAAAGATGGCGTCGCGCTATGCAAGTAAGTCCAGAAAACTATACTGGCCTCGACTGCTCCGCCGTTGACATGTGAAACCATAGGCTCATCAACCTCGCGGTTCCGCCGCCCGGCGTCAAGTTCAAGAAGTCGCCAATGCCCTTTGTCCAAATGGAGAACATCTCCCACTTCCTCCGCGCCTGTAAACAGCCTCCGCTGAACCTGCAAGAACACGACGTATTTCTCACCGTCGACCTATACGAACAAAAGGATCCCGCCCAGGTCCTGCAATGCATCGGCGCCTTCAGCCGCGCCGCACACGCCGCGAACCCCGCCAATTTCCCGGCGCCGATCGGTGGGAAGACTCGGGGCGTCATGAGCCCACAAGGTACCGGCCGTGGTACACCCTCGCCTACTCGATCCCGCGGACTGTCCAATGCCTCAGGGTTCGGCTCTCCTCGGCCGAACTTGACTAGTGCCAAGACTGGTGATTCGAGCTCCGGCAGATGGAGCCCGACCAAACCCACTTCTCCGACTACTAGCTGGAGCAAGAGGGAGCACGAGGGATCTACCGCCCCGGCATGGAATATTGCTCAGTATGGTTACATGGGTGGAGCTAGCCAGGGAAATCTGGGTATCTCATTCGGAAGCCGGAGACAGATCACTAGTGCTGGTCCCAATGTTCCCAGTTTGGCGGAGAAGGAGAAGAGACGAAGGGAGAAGGAAGCGGAGGAAGAGCGCCAGCGCCAGCAGATGGAAGAACTCAGGCGTCAAAGGCTGGAACAAGAGGAGCAGGAAGCCCGGAAGGCGGAAGAGCGTGCTATTGAACAAGAAGTTCAGCGACTAAGGGAGGACAAGTTGCGTAAGGCAGAGGAAGAGAAGAGGCAGTGGGAAGAGGAGGAGCGACAGTGGAGGCTGACGGAAGAGAAGCGACGTAAGGAGGAAGAGGAAGCTGAGGCTCGACTTGCTGAGGAACGGAAGCGCACCCGCAGCCGCAGTGATGCCCGACTACGCGGGCAATTCCTCAGCCAGTACCAAGCGGAGCAGGTCATTAAACCCCAAAAGACTGGAGCCGAAAGGATCGCTGAGCTGGAGGCGGAATTAGAGAAGGCGAGGGAACGAGAACGGCAATATGAGCGTGAGCGCCACGAAAGAACTGGCAGAACGCTCGCCGTCAGCGACGATGCGAAGGCTCGCCTTCGGTCTAGGAGCCGGCCGAGTGACGGAACCCCTAGTCGCCAAGACTCCTGGTCTCGGAATGAACGGGAGGTTCTACAGACGGCATGGACTCAACAACAGGAAGCACATGACGATGAACCCCCGGCACCACCACCGAGATCCCCGCGGCCTCTGCCGGATCCCATGACTGCCGCTCCACCGCCACAGAAAGTCGTGGCCCACACTACCGGCGGTCGTCCCCTTCCGGACCCCACCGCCTACAAGGCGTCGACTCAAGCACCACCGAACCGGACCGACCGATTCCTCGCTAACAACGTGGCACCGGCACAGCCTGTTACCAATCAGACCTACTCTCGCGAGCTGGGTCTGACACAAGAGCAAGACGGAGAAGATCGCCGGCGGGTCCAAAGCCAAACCAAGACGAAGGCTGGTGGATGGGCGTCCAAGTCGCTGCTTGAGCGCGAAATGGAGATGGAGCGTCAACGCCAGCGTGAATGGGAGGAGGCACAGGAAGAAACCGCCAAGGCTGTTCCGACCGGTAACGGCGTTGATGGCATTGGCGGTGGTATTGGAGGACGCTGGGATGTAAGCCAATGGGCCGGGTACACAGGTGGTGACAACCAAAACAAGGGCAGCCAAGGAATTGGCGCCGGCCGGAGACAGATTGTTGGACCTAGGCCGTTGCCCAACACGCCGCGGTAATCATGTTTGTTACAGTCGCCATCAGGCATTTTATTTGTTCTAAGAGCGTATGGGAAAGCTTAGTGTCCTGATCCGACGTAGTGAACCAGTCTAGAGCCTAGATCGAGAACGTCAAGACAGTAGCGGCAGTAGCAGTCTGACAACGCGAGACCGGGTTGGTTATTGTGCAAGCATTTGTTAAGCTGGACTACGTTCGAAACTACGTAGAAGTCTTGCCGGCTATTCATATCTCAACGGTATGAGCTCAATTAACTTTCAGTCCATGCACCGGGTAAGCCACGCAACTTCCTGTACCTTCTTAAATAGCCCAACTTGTATAACTTCTTCTCCTGCCGTCTCTCGAATCGGGCCCATAACAACTCCTGGGCAAATTCCAGTGATCTTCCGACTTTTCTAGCATTTTCTCTACCACTGAACCACTGTGACCACTGCCAATAATCTGCACTCAAATCTCTTGGAGGACAGAAACCGAAGGGCCAGGCATCCTCATGCAGTCCTTGCATGGTCGGATGGACCATCGTTTTCCACACACGGTGCCTGTCTTCATTCTCCATCTCTGCAAGATCTTGTCTGAATTTTACCGACGGCTCGATGGAGTAAGGCTCTTGCGGCCCCCAATGTTTGAACTCCTCCGTGACCTCGTATGCTGGGCTCGTGGAGTTGACGCAGCGAGTCCAAGTTGGGAATGAGAATCCGGCGATGCTCACCTGGGTTAGTTGCCTGGGCCACGAGTGTGTCCGTCGCTCCTCCATATCCCGCTTCCACATAAAGTCGGAGTATGACCATTCCTCCCTAAGGTACTGGTCTAGGTCCACCCCGCAGGCCCATAGGATAGAACCCCAGTAGAACAAGACGCTTTCCAGGTTACGGGGACACGAAGTCGTGTTGACCATTTCCCACAACGCTGTCCTACACCCGGAAACACCACGGACGAATCTGCTTACGTCTGCGCCGGCCCCGACGACGCTACAGAAAAGAGAAACCCAGTCTTCGTCGCTATCCCCGGGCGGTGTCCACCAATCTTCCCCGTCTAGGCCTTGGACGAAGAGGAGGACGGCCTCGTCCCAAGCGACGTCGACAAAGTCGATCCACTCCTCTGGGAAGACCTGATTTTGGAACTTCTCGAAGCACATCAACATATCCCGCGGGTGGCACATGCTGGACGCTAGAAAACGGTATTGGACGATTGTTGGGACTTCCGTCGCGAGACACATGCTGATGAGATCAGCGTATGACCGTGAAACTTCGCCAGGGGTGCCGCGAGCATGATCCGAGTTGCGGCCGGGATGGGACTTCGATCCGATTAGACTAAGGGCCGTCTCCAGTCAGCCTGCATCGTTTGTGTGCTATCAGCCCCAAGCAGAAATCAACATACTACTCATCCGTGGTGAGTTTGGAGTTTTGCTGCAGAATGAAGCGACACATGTCCGGCTGTGGAAAGGATGCTGCCCACTGTGAAATCATCGTGTCAGTCGAGTATTTCTGCGATGTTACCCGTGATAGCGGCAAGTACGATGGAACTACAAACCTCGAACAGCGTCGCGCCGTCTACCAGACTCGTCGGTGTAAGAGTCTTTTCAGAGAACATTTCCTGGAGGCCTCTGATGCTCCCTCCGTAGCAAAGCCTGTATAGCCTCCATTTGATGTCTTTGTGCGTCCTGCTATCGATCATGTGTGGCAAGCTGAGGGAGCAGGATATCGACAATGGACCAGCGAGCCACCACATTATCTGAATAGCATACGAGCTTGACTGGTGTTTAAAAGACAAGCAGTTGGTCTCATTTACCGTAGTTGTCTCCTCCCCGTTTTTCCATTTGGTCTTCTTCGTAAGCTTTCTCTTGTCGAAAATGCTCTGAACGCTGAAGAACCACGTCGCCTCTTGTGTTTCTCTTTGTAAAAGCACTCTAGTCGTTTTGGCTAATTCGAGTGGTTCACCAGCTTTGGGTGTCTCTTCTCTTCGACACGTCGTTTCGGGAGGTAGTTTCTCGATCGGCTTGTCAGTCAACGTCAGTTGCTTGACATCCTGAACTTGGATTTTACTGAGCACGAACGTCAGTTTCTCGTGAAATCCGCAGCAGGAAGGAGAGACACACTAAGTTGTAGTTTCAAGTATCAATCTCAATAAGTTGAGCTTGTCGTCCAATTCTTCCTTCAAAGCTTTTATGTCTTCCTTCTTGCGAAGGAAATGTAACTTTTGGGTCTTCGTTCTGTTGCCTTTGCCCTCCAGCTGGAGGACTACAGCCTCCAAATTTCTCAAGGTCGTTTTGATTTCTTCGAGAATGGCACGCCCACCCAGTTTTTGAAAGCTGGACGCACCGAACCTGCGCAGTTCATCCTCTTCGGATTCCTTGAGATAGGCGCAAGTCTTGCCCACGACATCGAGTTTAAATGAGAGGTCCTTTATTTCTTTGGGGGCAGATTGAAAAGTACCAAACAACTTTTTGAGTCTGAGGCTCGTGTCGACGACCTGGCCCGTCAGCGCGATGACGCCAAGTGTGGCCTCCATTCCCACAGACCAGGGGTTCTTGGGTGGGCGCTTAAGTGAGGTAGAACAAGGCACCAAAATACCTAGAGACTAAGCAGTTTGGTTTTGAATTTGGCCGTGATATTGGCTGAGAAAACGCCTTTTCGAAAGTTCAGAAGAAACCCTCGTGTTGAATTGGAAGCAGTGACACAATTCGACTCGGGAAGTCGTTGGCTCCCTCTGTTAAGGAACCCGCGAGGTTTCAATCTGTGGCCGCCGAGGCCCGGAAGAGCTTCTGGGCCAATAATTCCTGCATAACGCCATCCTGTTGGCCTCCTGCGTGAAATCTTGGTGACACTGCCTCACGTCTGCCTCGTTTCGCTCCGCTTCCCGCCCGTTGCCGCCCGTCTTGCGTCCCTTGACCGGGGTGGGCGTCATGCCGTTGGTCGAGACGAGCCAGGATTATCAGAATCTGGCAGGGGTTGTTCTGCTGCTGCATCTAACTCGTGTTGGTCACAGCAGTCCTTTCTTCATGTCGAGAAGACTGGTCAGCCCGAGGGTTCGGCATTAGGCAGCACACCGATCGATGAGCGTCCACCGCTGGAATTGGCCGACAGCATGTGGCGGCCAAGTAAGCTGACTAGTAACTGGAGATGTAGACAGAAGAGTCTCTGTCTCATTTCTTTTGGACAAAGACCTTCATTTTTGGGCGCTTGGCACCAAGGTACATACGTAGACTACCTAGGTTGCCCATACTTGCGATGTCGTCTGTCCCGTTACCTTCTCTAAAGCGCTCATCCCCGTCTCCGCCGTTCTCATTATCGTATCTATGTATGCTACTGCTTATGCCCCCCCTTGAACAGTGTCTTCTGCCCGCACATCCATCCAAGTAACAAGGTCTCATTAGATAGAGTGTCCCATTCAACAGGCCTAATCGCCGGTGTAGATCAGTGATTCAAGGCAATCGATATCCAAGAAGAAAGGCTTTGAGTCCAAGTCTACTGTCCCCAAAAGCCGCAATCCACCACTAGAAATCCGCCCAAGCACCCGGTATCTTGGGAACATGTTTCTCTTTCCTGAGATACCCAGATTTGTAAAGCTTTCGCAACTGCTTCCTCTTGAATCTTTCCTGCACCAAATCTTTTGCATACTGTAATGACTGCAGAAGGCGGTCTTTTTGTTCCGGCTTCAAGTGAGAAATTTCTGAGGTGTCTCTTGTGATATTGATCTCCAAGACTGTCGAGTAGACGTACGGCCAGTAGAGATCTTCGTTGAAGCCTTTCTCAAGCTTCTTCCACAAAAGGTGCGTGCGATGAGTCTCGTCGGCAATTTCTGCAGCGGACTTTTGCTGAAGCAACACTCTTACCTTCCTAATATGACCGAAATTTCTGAACTCGTGCACAGCATGGTATGCTCTGCCGGCAGGATCGGCCCATCGACGCCAGATGGGTACCTGAAACCCTGTGATGGTCTTCCATCCCATTTTACGCGGCCAGACAATCCCAAGTGCATCTCCCATCTTTGCTGACATCTCTGTGCACATGTAATGGCATCCTGGTAGCTCCTTTTGAAAATACCCTTCTAAATCGATGGCGCCGGCCTGTAGAATTCTTACCCATCGTGACAGGGCAGATTCGAGTTCTCTTTGGCACAATGGCCAGCTCATAATTCGCCACAGCGCTGTACCTTGCTTGTTATTTTCCATCTTCGGGGTATCACAGTGTCGATGGACATCGACGCCGCTCTGGATAATATGGGTGAAAGTGCTCATCCACTTGTCCATGGTTGTACCGTCGTTGAGCCAGCAAGCCGAGCCAAAGCTCTGATTCCTGAACTCGTGCACTGCACCATCCCAAAAGGCATTGTTCAATTCTTCTCGGTCAAGTTCATCGATATGAGCCAATCGGAATCGATCAAAGTACTCGAAGAACAATTCTGTTGCTGGAAGCCTGGAGGTCAACTGTCGAAACCTTGAGGCCGGCGACACCTGTGTTAGGGAGATGATGTCAACAATCTCGGACAGGCGTTGTGAAAGCTCGAGGTACTCGAAGCTCGCATGGCTCCAAATTATCGCATCATCCGGTCTGACGAAGCTGGTCATATAATCAGTGTGAATCTCTCCGCTGTCGTTGGGACATACTCCTCTGGTAAGCACAGCCGGGCGTCTTGTTGGATGAGAAAACGGCAAATGGCCGGCTGCTGACAATTTGCGGCATACTTATCAATGACGGGTTAGTGTGACAAGGGCTACGCGAGTTGTAGAAGCTGTTACCTCAAACAGAGTCACCCGCCCGGCTAGAGAAGCGAGGCTAATCTCACGGTTGGAAAGCATAGTCTGTAGCTGCGACAAATCCCCCTCGGCCATCACCTCTCGTAGTTTGTCAAGTACAGAGCTACTACTGGGATCCGTCATAACGTGTCGGATGTTCAAAGCGTATGGGATGGGACCCAACGGTTGTCCGAGGGAGTGTAGCTCAATTCTGTAGGAGAAGCCTTTGAAGTCGAAAGCGTATGTCGTTTTGGTGACACTCGTTGATGTCTTCTTTGCGTCGTCCCATCGGAACCTCTTGATGGTCCTCATGTCGTACATTTGGACGCGCAAGCCAAAACCACGGGCTGCATGTCTGTGGACTTTTTCGACGGTTGTTGCCTGTGCTGGTTTCGCGCGGACATCAGAGATGGCATCCCTCACGGGACGAATGAGGCTGCGGTGTGGTGTTAAATAGACGGGCTGCTTTTCGGATCGACGGACAACTGGCTGTCCAGAGACGGCATGCTGCGAACTGCTCAAAGTCAGCGGCAAAAAGAACAAATGGTTTAGCACCCAGCTTACGATAGACCTGTGGTAAGCATCAACTGGAGATGACCCAAGTCCTCGTCCAAGCATCGGCTCAGACGCGATATGTCGTCTCTTTTACCCAAGAAGGATATCCCCACGGTATTCAATGTTCGATCTCTTGAAGCCTTCCTTTCGAGCCTGGAGACGATGCTATGAAGCTCATCGAGGGTGGCCTGTATGCTTGCAAGCACGCGGGCGCCCAAGCTACCGAAGAGTGCAGGGGACTGGAAGTCCGAATCATCTCGCTCAAAGGTCTTTGTGATGGTGTCGCATATGGCTTCGATTAACTCGACTTTCAGTGCTAATCGGTTGATCTCTGTTGGTGCAGACCGGCACGCCCCGATCGCTGCCTTGATCTTGACAGCAGAGTCGATGAGTTGGAGAGACAGCCCGATGACCCCAATCGCAACCTCCATGACGTCGAGGGAGATTGTCCGTGAGACAATGAACGAATGTGAAACAGAGCAGCTCGGCCAAAAAGAAAAAAAGAGGGAAATCCGAGGGTTTATCTGACAGCCTCAATGCAACACAGCCTTGTACACCCTGACTGCCTTGGCAAGGATGGCGAAGCAGACCACCCTCAATTGAGGGGTTGCTTCGTGGTCCAATGATACTTGCATGAAGACGCCTGCGCTGCGGCCGTGGCCAAATTAACCGGCCTAATCCATAGCTAGGCGTTGTTGCAGGCTGAACTTGAACAGCATTCAAGCTGGGGGTTGAGGTTCTCGATGTTTAATGACACGGCACAAGAAACCATGGAGGCGCGAGCAACATAATTGATAAATGAATATATATCCTATTACCAAAATTTGACTTAGCCCATCTACAATGATGTGTACGAAGATAAACTTCTAATTATGTAAGTCCAATATGCCTTATATGCATCCACATTTTTGCGTCTCTTCATCTCTCATCCTCCTCAATTATGTACCTTACTCACATGTAGAAATCCATTGGCAACTTCAGCCATTTACACTGTTCAACGTCCTTGAAATCTTGCATCATTTCGTCCTTCACAGGCCAATTGATCGACCTCATCTTCATATCGCCCTTGACGGCCGGCTGCCAAGGTCCCGTCTTCTCCAGCGCTTGCAGCGTACTGTGGAACCCCCTCGCCCTGAGGAAGTCCCTATCTGGGTTCGGATCGTATGTCCTCGCAAACGACGTGAACGAATCAACGAGGTATTGCTCCCACGGCAGGTCATGCTCATCCCGGAACGGCAGCCCTTGACGCGCCAAATTACCAAACAGCGGCAGTAGCTCGCCAGAATGGCACCGCAGGTTGTTGACAGACGACTCCGGGTCCCCGTTAGGATGCGCCCTCGACTTTGGCGCGTCGCAGAGGTCGAGCCTCGGCCACTCGCGCGTCTGATACGTCCGTTCGAACTCGTAGTAGTACACCTTTGAACCGAGCACACCGCTGTCTAGCCCGGCGTACACGGTCGCCTGGTCGATGCACCGGAACATGGCGTCGGTCGCCAAGCGTGCGCCCACTGCAAACGCCGCCCGCGTCTTATTCTTGATGTCGGGCGGGGGGAACAGCCGCGGTGGCGGAGACGGAAGGCCTTGTGTGGTAAGCCACAAGGTGGCATTGGGGACGGTGCCGTTTTGCGGGAAGATGAGGAACGGCAAGCCGTCCTCGGACGTGATGCCCATCATCACATGAACATCCAATGGATCTCCGTTGAGCGGCAGCTCGTTTGACGTCAAATACTTGCCGTCTACGACCATGTAGCGGGCTCCGAATGCCAGCTTCTCGACCGGCACCCGACGAAGACAAGTGACCTGCGAAGTGGCGTTGGTGCAGTTTGCGGCGCTGAGGACGGTGTTTGCGACGACGTCCATCTGATCATCGATGGAGAAGTACTTGGCGTAAGACGTCCCGTACGTCAACCCACCGAGGCTGCTCATGGGTATTGCTGCCGCGAACTTACCCCTTGCCCTCGGAGACGCCATAAGAGCGCGAACAGAAGCGCCGCCGGCGGACTGGCCAAAGATTGTAATCCTGGCAGGGTCTCCGCCGTAGTCTCGGATGTGTTCCTGGACCCAGTCGAGCGCCACGATCTGGTCTGCGAGGCCGTAGTTTCCGTTCGTCACCCCGTCATCCAGCGCCAAGTACCCGAACGTACCCAGTCGGTAGTTGATGGTGACGACCACAACGTCACCCCGCGAGGCCAGATTCCCACCGTCAAATAGGGGGTCACTGCCAAAGCCGCTGGTGAGAGCTCCCCCATGGATCCAGAACATGACCGGCCGAAGCCTTCTGTCAGTACGTCTAGACCGGGGGAGATACGGCGTGTAAATGTTGAGAAAATGGCAATCCTCACTGCCGCCGAAACCCTGATAGCAGGGAGAACCGAATTCGAGCGCCGATGCGTTGCCATCGGAGCCCTTGTACAGCCTCGGGTACGCGAATCGCCTCGTCTTGGTCGCATACCGCAAGCCATGGAAGCGGAAGCTGTTTCTATCCCGGAAACCAAGCACATCGTCATTGTTGGAGTAGATCGTCACCTGCCACCGCTGGCTCGAGTCTTGGGCGACGCCGTTGGAGAAGGGCGCCGTATGCGTGCACAACGCCGGAAGCGTCTCGGATTCACTGGGCGAGGACACGTCGCCCTTCGAACTGATGGCCTGGGGACTGCCGCCACTCTTAGCTGCGATCCAGATTGCGGACACATTGTTCTCCTGGTAGTCGAGGATAGCCAGAAGTCGTTCAGTGCTATTGGTATCTGGTGACCACAGCTGCTCCCCGAGGTCCCTGCATGTGGCGTTTGCCTCATCAAGGGTAAGCGTCTCGCCCAGGAAAAGAGCGCTGAAGTTCGCCGAGGGGCTTTTCGCGTCTGCATATTCACCATGTCAACTTTCCGAAGACCCCTTTGGACACTAACATGTCTGTTGGCCTACCTTGAAGATCGTTGTCCCGAAGGATTGTTATGTCTGTCCCTAGATCCTGAGGCGATGGTGCGCACACAACGGCTGCAGCTAGGAAGGCGACCAGAGCGGCTCCCGCCCGCATGACGTCTTGCACCGAAACCGAAAGGACCGCTCGCCAAAAAGAGCACCGCAACTCCTATATACAAACATGGAAGAAGCACAACGCAGCAACAACAACCAAAGGAGTGGCAGTGTAGTTGTCCTTCTTAAGAGTAAGTTGACAACCAGAACCGAGTCGTGCCTCATCTCTTCCCAAAGAAAGGGAACATCCGCTCAACTTAACCCAACTGGACTGTCCATTGCACCGACGGCGTGAGGGCCAGAGGCAGGCCAGGGAACAAGGAGGAAGCGGAAAGGAAAAGTCGGCACGGTCCGGCTGGGTGTCTAAGTCGCCAATCCAGAATGACACACTTGGCCTAGCCGCAAGTTTCCTTGGCCAGGCACCGGACACATTCAGAAAGAGAATCAAAAGCTTAGGGTCGAGCTTCCCTGCGCGAAGGCTTCCATGCCGGGAAGATCGCAGAGAAGGCGCCAAAAGATGGTGTGAATGGCCAGCAGGGAAGCATGATGGGCGTCGAGTTTGAGGCGGGACGCATAAGATCGCCCGGGGGCCGATGCTTTGTCCGAGCCAAAGGGACTGCGGGTAAACGCTCTAGTTTCAAAAACCTTGACCTTTGAGCAGTAGCAGCGAGCGAGCGCGTTCGACATACCTTATCGCACCGTGGAACCCTGAATCGTTTGTTGTTTCTGCGTTTATTTCCGAGGTCTCTACACCGAGTGGTTACCAGAAGGAATTTTGGTTGCAACCCTCACCCGGCTACACCGTCGAGATGTGACGCTGTCCAACACACTTCGGGTGACAGGCGTGTGCCGACTCTCCGATCGATTTCAGATTCGTACTCGGAGCTGCCGGCGGATGGACTGCAACATTTGCGCTCCCCCACTCGGATCGGTGCGGAAAGGTGCTGTAACACATGTCTTAACATCCAAGACTGAGCGAGCGAGGACAGGCATGGAATTGGGTGGCAGACCAGGTGACGGACGGTGAGATGAACGACACAGGCCATGGTTCAGTGATTCTCGATCGTTTTCAAAGTCGGTTTGATCGTTCCATATTTTACACTTTACCGCGGCATGGACCCCAGGGCCAAGACAGAGGGCGAAACAAGTCTCTGGTCCTTTCTTCGCATCTGATACTCGCTTGCTTTGCAGTCTTTGGGGACTTATCCATGCAGATGAAACTCTATACCCAGCGGAAATTGACCCATCTTCATGGGGAGGGCACGGCTTTCCACAACGCTTATTCTGACTCACGAAGGTTGTGTGGAGGAAGATGGAGGTTCAGGTCAGCATTGAGTGGGAAGCTTTCACTGTCCACATCAATGACACGTCAAGACAAGACAGGCTGTGTGTCGGATGAACCGCGATTGTCATATTTTCTTATCTGCGGAAAGGCATACAGAAGTCTGCAACTCCAAGCGACGCATGTCTGTTACCCTTCCGGACGGCGATGAAGCTGGACGAATTTCAGAAATCAAGTTGCCGGCTCTTGTTACCCTCAACCGTACTGGTGGCGTTAATTCTCCAATGCTTCTCCATCACTTCTTTCCATTTCCTTTGTTGAGGAGGTCGGTGGCCAAGGCACCGCCGCAGCAGTCGAATTTGTCCTTGCTGGTGACCCAATACTCAAGGGGCCAGTTGTGGCACTGCGACATGCCCTGCAGCTCCATGAGATTGCCCTCTTTGACGCAGTATTCAGTGCCGGCGGCGATGATGTGGTAGATGTCGCTGTTACCGAGGCGCGTCTTGCCTTCGGTCAGGCCGGGGTTGGGATGGCCCACAGCAAAGAGGCAGGTGTCGCTCTCCATGAGGGTGAGCCAGTGGCGACCTGTGATGTCGAATTTATCAAAGACCCATCGGCCGTGGTTCTGGTAGAAAAAGAGGAGTATGTCCTTGCAGTGCTCGACGTGGGCGCCGCGGCCGCGGTCGTAGCAGGTCCAGGAGGAGAGGCCGCAGACACGCTGGGCATACTTGGCTCTCTCGAACTCGAGGCGCTTGGAAAGGAGGTGGCTGTCGTTGTCAGCTTCCTCTCTGGTATCGAGTGGCTGAGTGCTCTTGAGAGTGATGTCGGCGGTCTTGTAGGGGTCGTGGAAGCTGCTGTTGACCTTGGCGCCATTGATGGTCAGCTTGCCAATATTGGCGTTGAGGAAGACGGCATGGCAGGTGCCATCATCGCGCTTGACCTCGTAGCAGACGGCGCCCTCGAAGGGAGGAGCAACGTCGCAGACAGTGCCGCAGTTAGGGCCGAAAAGACTCTTGTCCTGGCCGACCGGGCTGGCAGTGGTAGTGACGGCTATCACGGCAGCAGCAAGGAGACGTGTCATGAGAACCATATTGGTGAAGATTTCTGGTGGACGTCGTGCTTGACAGGTGATGAAGTGTGTTTCTCTCTTGGGGGCAGACTGGTAGGCCTTTCCGGTTGACCTATGGTTTGTGTGTTGTGAATGGGAAGGAGAGGGACTGGTAGGAAGGTAAGATCCTTTCGCTTAAAGGTGAGTCTGTTGACTTCGATGCTTTATGTTCTCGCTTATCAAGAAGGGAAGGTACGGCAAAAAGAAGTAAGGGGAAGGTACGGCAAGGTTTTTCACACAAAGAAACATCACCCTTACTTTCCTTGCACAAACATGTCTGGTGAATAGTGAGATAAGGGATGTAGAAAAAGCTGAAGAAACACACTTTAATGTGATGGTGATGGAGAGGATCACATGTAGTAATTGGACGTTCGCATGGTCATGCTGCTTGTGTAATAGACTATTGGCGTGTTCTCCTTGCTTTCTGTACTCTGAAGAGAACTCATGAGATGCTCAACTCAATCTCTAGTTCTCAGTTGATCCGGCTCTGGATACAAGTCTTTTCATGCCCATATCATCTTTTAGTTGTCCCAGTCAACCATGTCTGGGTTGACAATGTACCAATCTGCTGCGACCTTGACCCAGCCCTCCTTCCAACAAGTGCACGGAGTGCGTCCAGCAACCTCAACATGACCACCAATTTGGTGCTTCTCGACAGCCTGCTGAATTGTATCCTCCACATCTTGGTTACCAATGGCAATACCCCAATCCGGTCGGTTCTCTGCAGCGGCACCAACAACAAAGGCACAGCTTCCAACCACCGAGAGGGCGGTCCATGTGTGCTCGTCCATGTCAGCCTTAGAGACGATCCAGTGGCCTGCGTTGGCGGCAGCCCACTCCTTGATGGCGAGGCAGTCAGTGACCAGAGGTGCCTGAGGAGTGACGTGACCTGAGGTGATAGCCTGGCTGATGTCGCAGTAGTTGAGATGCTCCGTGTTGGGGATCCAGGTGGTGTCAGTAGGGTTGCTCTCGCTGAGCGCAGCGGCCGTGTTCATCTTCTTGCCAGACAAGGAGGAAATGGTAATGGACTTGTGAACCATGGCGATATCGTTGACGAATACGGCGGTGGTGGTGCTGTTGGCGAGGGTGAAGGGCTTGCAGACGGCCTCGGGAAAGGGGGCCTTGACTCCCTCCACAGCCTCACAGGCCATCATGGAGTTGAGCTTGGTGTTGTCAGCCGTGGGAGTGGCGAGGGCGCCGGAGATGGCCAGGGCAGAGATGAGAGAACCCATGAAGGAGATATTAATCTTCATGATGGCGGTGTTACGGGTCTGATGTAGTGCTGGGTGAAGGGGAAGTGTTGAGGATAACAGTGAGGTCGGTTTGTTTTCTGAAGGTAGCAATGAAGCCTGGGGAGGGATTTAAGAGAAAAAGAAAAGAAAAAGTTTTCTTTTGTTCAGTTTAGGTAGAAAAGACCAAATCTACTTGCTCTAAGCGAGCAGTGAGGTGAAAAAATAGGGGCGGAAGTGAGATCATCTCCCTAGGTAGGAAAGAACACCTGCAAAAGGCAGGAACTACAATTTTCACCGCACTATTTTGATTTATTCAAAAAGGTCAAGACGAAAACCTTCTTAGAAAATGGGTGTACTTTCAATTACCTATGGCTACCTAGGATCACAGCTCAATAGCAGATGAGGTACACTGAGTGAAAAGAGCATTGAGCAAAAACAACAAGCTTCTTCAACACTCATCTGCTCATTTACAGTCACCAAACTCAACCCCAAGCAATTTGCCGCAACCAGCAGTGCAAATAAGTGCTCATCCATCCCCACCGCATGGGCACTCGTTGTTGAAGGCACCAGCAATCTCCTCAACCTGCGAGACACAACCCCCTGAACCGGCACAGCGGTGCAAGCCCAACACATCCCATGGCGCTGTCCCGACCAAAACGCCGTCATATTACAGCCACATCTCCCGAATGCTTTGACAAGTCGGAACTAAAGGCGCTGCAGCAGTCACAACATATGGGTTGACAACGAGCCGGCCGCATCGGAACCTCCGCGGCGGTTGAAACGTACCACGGCAGCTGCGTGTTGTATGTCGCCGTAATCAAAAGAGGAAATGACATGTCCCGGGAACAAGCAAGCGAAAAGTCATGCCATCAGGTAGATGCCGCGTGGGTCTACCGCTGAAGCCCCAGCATCCATGGGCAAAGGGTTGCCATAGCTTGAAGCCCGAGAGAGCACGACATCGAGTCTGGAACTCGGGTGAGCTGACTTCAAGATCAGCCACATGAGACATTGGGTCCAAAAAATACATGTCAAAGGCATTATTGTCCAGATAAATAGAAAACAGTCACCGAGGCAACAGAGATAGGCAAAATGGGAATCGAAGCAAGCACCTACTCCATGCCACGGGGAAAAATAATCACGATTTTTTCTGTCCAAACCATCCAGACGGCTTAATGAGACAGCCAAGGCCCAGTAGCGAGATGCAGATTTGGACGGGCGCTGGTGTTGTTGTTGTCGGGAAGAGCCGACGAGACATGCTTGGATCGACGAAAGCGAGGCTAAATGGGGTGGTTCGGTGACGAATTCGTAAACTGACATGCTCCCATCGCTGCATGAAGACATTTGTAAACCTGCATGTTCCCATTACTCCCTGAATTCAGACCATAGACGGTGAGCAGGTCATGGTCGACGCGGTGAAACAAACACCTGTCGCCTCCTTAGGTAGCCACAGTCCGTTGGGCATCACCGCACCGTTAAGCGGATAGACACAAGGCATTCCGGGGGGTTAAAGAAAAAAAGGCTGACTATTGTGCAGAAAAGAAATGCATCTCAGAAGACGAGCGTACTTACGCTTGCACTAGCTAAGCAACATGTCGCATCTAGGCAACCGCGAGGCAACTGGGGTGCTCGACAGCCTCGCCGAAGTAAAGGGCAAGTTACCGGCCTCAAAATGCAGAAAACTTCTGCGTCATCCGCGAAATCTGGCACCACGGCCGGAAGGAGCCTGAAAGGAGGTGTAAGCATGGCGCGGCGTCCATGATGCAAAAAACGCAAGCCCGCATTTTCCCTGCAAGATGCTCAGTGGCACATGACACCTTTCGTGGAGGAAAGCTGCCGCTGCGTCCGATAGATCGAGGAACGATCTTCATAAGGCAGGCTATCTGCGGGACTACCGGCTCCATTATCGATGGAAGACGGACAAGCATCCGAATTCGTATCGGCCGTTTGGGCTTCCTGCCCTATGAGGTTCGATTGTACGACGCCTATGCCACTGCCCATCTGTCATGAAGCCAGAGGCGGAACTCCGGGAGAGCTTGCATCCGTGGCATGCAAACAAAGTTTACCATGGTGGAACAGGAAGAAACGGCTGCGCAGCACTGGAAATCCGTTGGGCTGTCGCATCGTACGTGTGATATGGTTGGGTTGAGAAGGTGGTGAACCACAGACGACGGTCTCATGTCGTGCTCAGCCCAACGACCTGGAATGCATTCTGTGATACCGCATACCGGACTCTTGCATCGTCAATCACCCCACGCCAAAACCAACGCTTATTTCGATGGCGTTGGAAAGCCTTACACAAAAATGGTGGCGGTTTCTGTGCGATGTCATGTCGTTGGTGTGTAATAGCGGAATACGCCCCAACTCCGCCTCGACAACGACATTCTGCGCCAGTTGTAAGACAAACTGCGCAGGCTTGATGACAGAACCGGGCCTGCGTCTTCAAAACGAGCGCGGTGCAGAAATAGTCGCCTCTGGACAAGAGCCTCTGGACTCTTGTCCAGACGAGGTGTGGTCGTGCTAAAGTTTGATGATGGTCAACCACGGCTCAAGAGGTTCCCTACATGGTTGGGGTTACCCTGCTTTTAGCAACCAATTCAGAGAAAAGAACTGGTCGGGATTCAAGGGTGCGTCCGAATTTGCATGGATGGCGCTGGGAGCTAAGCACGCCGTCGTATGGAAGTGCCCGGACAAGTGTCAAAGTGCGGCTCTGTCATAATGACTGAGACCGGGTGCTAATCTTGTCTCATCCGCCCATCGCCAATGTTCGGCTGTGGATTTTAGTGCTGGGAGACGACATGATAGGCGGGACGGCTTTGACAATGTAGGCATGAGACGGGACATGGAATTGACGGAATCGGCATGTTGTCAGACGGGGTGCTCGACATTAACCGCGTGAGATCCTTAATCTCGAATCCCGGGTTCCGATTGCGCCAGTTGTGATGTCGAGCGGTTTCGCAAAGCCACTGGCAGCTGGACCGCGTCGCAAGGCGCAGTGACCTGGCGCCGCGGTGGCTCTTCTCTGTCGACCTTCTGGCGATGTCGAGCGCGAAAACGACATGGAACGCACCCATGGCGATGACCTGCTTCGTGTGCGGCTAAAGCAGGCGCATTGCAGGGGCACATGCGTGACTGGTTTGTTGACCGACCGCGATCGCCGGAGCCATGGCTCCAAATCCTGTGACCGAGGACTGCTCGAATATTAACCAGACTATCGTGACGTGGTCGCTTGATTGGCCGGGACGGGACCCCATCGTGTAACCCTCCATGCAGGTCGAGTCTGGCTCTTGTTATCGGGTCAGTTGATGGTTTCGTTCTACCAATTGGAGGCCTCTAGGAGAAATTCCTAGTGGGTGTCGAGATGGGGATAATGACACCTCAAAAGTGTAAGAATTCTAAACCCGATTGAGGCGGTGCCTTCCCGAGGCTGCGTTCATTCGTCCTTCACCCCGCGCAAGCGCACACTGCAGTACGCAATGCCTGCACCTTCAAAAGAGGCACAGTCCCTTCGGTGAGGGCACTTGATGTCAAAGAAGGTGCAGCTGGACGGTTGCCTCGTCTGGCGCACCGTTTGCAAGCTCGGTTCGCCAGGGACGACCCCTCCCGCCCGTCAAAGTCTTCGTCACGGACCAAGATGATCCCGTTGCGGGGTAAGTGAGTGCGCCTGGCAAGGATGGAAAGCAGACGATCCTCAGTCCCTACGTGATCGTTGACCTGGGTTTTCGGGGTCAGAGAATTCGAGCGTGGCCCTCGATTCCGAGGACCTTGGTACCTCGGCGCTTGAGGAACCATCGAGTTGTCGCTCAGGAGCCTTCTGGACAAACAAAAGGGACCTTGGCATATCCTACTGCAGGCCTCGATCCCTTGAAACCTCTGGTCTGGGGACCGTAGGCATGGGAAGTGCCGCGGTGAGACCAGGCTGCCGAGCCAAGGGTGAGCGGCAGTGCCCACCATCTCACCGACAGGGATGTTGAGAATAGCTGCCTCGCGGCGACGAATCTGGCCGATGAAAGAGGTGGCTTGAAGCGGATGTTGATAGGTTGCACAGCGGCCGATAGAACCGTTTTCCTGGCGGTGAGTGTCATCATTCTCTCGATAGATTGAACCGGCCCCCTTCTTGACGGGTCCCACCTTCATCCCTCTTTCTCTCGTTTCGTTACCGGAGCATGATTTTGCCATCCGTCCCCAAGCCCAGGCTCTAGACTCGAGCAACCCACCGCTGCCTAGAGTAGTGCTACTGTGGCTGTAGGTGTTAGCGACATCGCCCTCGCCTTCTTTGCCCAGCCGACGAGTGCACTCGATGCTCTGTAGTCCCTGATATCGGTGGAGAGATAAAGACAACGAGACAGCTCACCTCTACACCCTCTTTTTCCTCAACTCTTGTCTCATGCACCCTCCCACAGCGAAGTGGTCCGCCTCACTTTGACCGTAACGTCTCAGGACTCGACTGCGTCTTCCTTCTCTTCCTCGGAGACCAGGCTGCTTGTTTTGCACTTCGTTCCCTTTCTGCCGTTGCATTTTCGCCTCGTGTAGGCTTGTGCTCAAAGAAGTCTTTATAAACCGTTTCAGACCCCTGGCACGACTCACCGAGCTGCTCCTCCACCCCGAATCTCTTCGCAACGCTCAACGTCAACATGCCTCTTCCACCCGGAGTCATTCAACTGACAGCAGGAGGTCCTCCGCCACCACCTCGTCACCCCCCTGGAGTAAACATGGTTTCTGGCGGCCAGCCTCCTCCGCCTCCGTTCGCACGAGGGCCTCCTCCCGTCGTCAGACCTGGACCTCCTGCGGCAGGGCTTCCGATGGGCAAAGCTCCCATGGTCGGTACTCCGGCTCCGCCGACCGTTCCACGACAAGTAGTCCAGATGCCACCACAGGCGGTGCCTATACCGCAACAGATACCGGTTCCCCCTCCGCGCGATGTGATCCCACCAGAATTGCGCCAAAGACAGCTGGTGGAAGTTTCTGACCTTCGACGCGAACGGATGACCGATGCCAGCGCGCGTGAGGCACTGTCCGAATACGTTGTCTACCGGTTCGAAAAGGTTCTGGATCCAAACGAGGTCGACGTCGAGGGGTACCCGGTCAGACCGACATGGGAGAATGTGAGGCGAGTGGAAGTCCGGGATTTATCCAGACAAGACATCCTCCGACGTATCCGCGAGCTTAATGAAGAAGGCAAGACGGCCTTGCAGAAGAAGACGGACCTGACGCCGAACCAGCAACTGCAAATAGAAAAGGCGCAGGACGCCCTCGAGGCGCGCAACACCGACAAGCGTTTCCGCTACACCCTGCAGCAGATTAGCCACAAATGGAAGAAGCTCCACAAGGACTCCATCCAGTATCAACAGTACATGGCGGACAGGGAACCGAAGAAGGTTGTGGTTGCAAAGGGGAAATCGTCCGACTCGAAAGAACGAAAGTCGAAGAAGAACTTGTTTGAAACAATCGCTCTGACGGTGTACTTCAAGAAGGAGCCTCGCCTCGAAGAAGATGCCCTAGCAATGTACCACAGCATGAAAAGCGAAGCGGCGATAGACCAGCGGAGGGAAATCGAAGCCCGACAACATCAAGCGCAGCTTCAGCTGCAAGAACAGAGACACCGTCAGGAGTTCGTGTTGCAGCACCGGGAGCATATACACCACGAGCGTCTTCACCCACATCCGCACCCAGAGCGATTGCACCCTCTGCCGGGTCGGATGGCGCTGCCGGCGGCAGGTGGCAAGCACAAAGAGGGAAAGCCGCTCAAGCCCACGATACAGGTGGTCCACAACGACCCCAAGAAGGGCAAAGTCAAGGTCTATCCTCTGTCTTCCAGTGGCTCTCGGAGTTCCAAGACTTCAGACAACTCGGATGCCTCGTGGAGCGAAACGGAGCTCACGCCAGACTCATCGGTCACTGGTTCATCCGAGTCCACCAGACAAGGTGGTCGTCGTCACCGCCGCCGCAGTCGTAGTCGTGGTCGCAGCCGTAGCCATAGCCGTAGCCATAGCCGCAGCCATCGCTATCACGGCCGTCCCGAAGAATACGGGCTCGATACGCCTCGACGCCATGTGAGGTATGAGCATGATCGACATTGCATCCTCGACAGCGACCTGCCTCGAGGGCGGATGATTGCCGCCCCCGTTTCCCCGACAGCATTGCCGATTCCTGGCGCTCGAGAGTTCATCGAAGAACCTCGTTTACCGCGCCGCATTGCACTTAGAGCGGAGCCATATGCGCTTGAGGACGCTGACGACACGCTGGCCGGTATCCTTAACCGTCGTCGAGGCCCATTGCCGGCCCGGGTGATCCAGAGGGATGTGAATTTCCGCAACGTGGGGCCACAAGAAGTGGCACGCCAAAGACACGAGGATGACCTGGATAATATCAGGCGTTTAAGGCTCGAAGACGAGGTGCGATTCGAAGACGAACGGCGCTACCAGGAAGAAGTGGCAGCGGAAAGAGACGAGATTGATATGCGCAACCGCCGGCACATGGGGGAGCGGTTCCGTCGACCTTCTGTAGACAGAGGCGGCCTCTTCCAACGGGTTTCGGCAGAGACATTCGAGGAACAGGCTGCGCGGGACTATATGAGAATCAGAGAGCGTCCGGCGCGATCTCCGTTTGACAATCCGTTTGACTCTCTGGGTCGCGGAACGAGGAGAGACTCATTTGGGCCGGCTGGGTACCGGATTTAATGTTTTCGTATCTTCCGTGTTCTCTTGTTCGGGCTTCCGGCTGGTGGCGTCATGTATTCTTCACCTTTGTGGGTAGAGTTAATGCGTAGCTCATTGGCAGTCAAAAAGAATGAATTCTGAACCATGTTCGAGAGTTGTCAGAGCAACGCCGTTCCACAACGAAGGCGAGAGTTCCATTAAGTAGCCCGAGGCGGGCAGGGTTGTGCCAAGGTTTGTGCCTAAAGGAAGTCATCACAGTCGACAGGAGGACACCTTGTGTGCCCAACATGAGGCGAGCCGCTGCAGCAGATAGGTCGGCTCGACGACATTGCAGGGAGGCGCAGGCCGCTATGCAGAAGAGAGGGTCGCTCCGGTGGACGTGGGCGGGCGTCAGCCAATAACAGAAACCGAAAAACGTGCCATTGGCCCAGTTTGGGAAGCCTGCCTGGCCTGAACAGGTTGACGCAGGCGAATGTTCCCCGGAGAGCACGAGTGGTGATGTTGATTAAGGTAGACGCGCTGGGCAGCTTCTCGGGACGACCCGGCCGGGGCAAGAGCACTCTGCAAGGGCCCCGGGCCGTTCTCGTGTTGTTGTAGGGTCGCTGCTTGATGACTCAGCCCCCATAAATGGCCCCTGCCCCTCCTCAATATTAGCGCGAGAATCACACCTCGACGCGCCAGGACGCGCCTCCTTGGCCGGCCACACCTGCAACGGGACAATTCGAGTCGAAACTTTCTCCCCCTCCGGCACGTTGCGCGATAAGGGAATCGAACGCAGCGCCCTCCCCGCCAACTCCTTTCCCGACAAATGTCACCCACTCAATCCCTTGGATGCCGGCTGGAATAACCAGCCTCCTCCCTCTTCGATCCTCGCCGATACTCCGTCGAACTCTTCACAAGGCCGTCCGACCCGCCCATGTTCACATCTCTGGCCTGCATCCGGGTCTAGATCCAGACTCGATGTTGGGCAGGGCGAACAAGGCCTACGTGGCCAACGCGCAGCCTCCCCCCAAGAATGACCTGGCCAAGCAGCTTTTCCCTTCGAGCAGCCCCAGTGCGACCCAGAACGGAAACATTCTTGAACAATTCAAGAGGACGAGCCAGCCGGCTTCTGCTGCCGCTGTATCGGCGAGGACCTCTGCCACACCACTCGCAACGACGACAACCACAAACACAACAAGAGCTCCGCCCGGAAGAACTGCCAGCGTAACCCATTTTGCGACAAGCAATCGCTCTGCCTTGGATTCCATCTCCGCCCCCAACGGCAGATCCTTCGCCTCACTATACTCCAAGTCCGATGCCTTTCGACATGAGCCAGACACGATGGCTACGCAAGACCCCAAGGCCAGGTCAAAACCTGCCGTCTACTTTGCCGAGGACGATTTCAGCGATGATGACCACCTCGATCTCGACTTCGAAGCACCCTCCGCTCTGCCGCCGCTTCCCAAGCCTCCGACAAAGCTAGCCAAGGCCCCTGAGCCACAGCCCCAGGTGCCGTCAACGCAGCCATTGCCTTGGTCCTCGTCGCCGGCCTCTCATTTCGTCCACCCCAAGCTGGCTCGCGCCAGTTCAGATCGAACAGCTTACGAGGGCTCCCTGAAACGCGAATCCCCGGAACAACTAGAATCTCACATGGTCCCGCAGCCCAAGAAGCGCCGGCTACCCCACAGCTGGAAGGTTGAGCAGGAGGAGGATGAGGAGGTCATCAACCTGGATGAGGAGGACGAGCCCGAGGTCTCACGATGGGCGCCGGGTGGGGTCACTCCTGCCCCGAAGAAGAAGAAGGAGACTTGGAACATGACCGCCAGCGCTCTCAAGGAGCAGAAGAAACAGCTCAAAAATCAGACCAAGAAGACACCGGCTGATGACGAATGGACCATGGATGAGATTCGCAAAGAGGTCACGCAAAGCAATTTGCCCAAGCCCAAGGCGTCGGCAATTGCACTGACCAAGGAACAGAAACATGTCCAGAACCTCGTCATTAACAAGGGACAAAGTGTCTTCTTCACGGGCCCGGCAGGCACTGGCAAGTCTGTTCTGATGAGATCGATCATTACCGAATTAAAGAAGAAATGGTCAAGAGACCCAGAGAGGCTAGCTGTCACAGCATCTACTGGCCTCGCAGCCTGCAACATCGGAGGCCAGACATTGCACAGCTTCTCTGGCATTGGCCTTGGGAAGGATGATGTTCCGACGCTGGTCAAGAAGATCCGTCGCAACCCCAAGGCCAAGAATCGTTGGCTCAGGACCAAGACGCTCATCATTGACGAAGTTTCCATGGTTGACGGAGAGCTTTTCGACAAACTTTCCCAGATTGGCAGGACAATCAGAAACAACGGCAAGCCTTGGGGCGGCATCCAACTGATTGTCACGGGCGATTTCTTTCAGCTCCCCCCCGTGCCTGACGGCGACAAAACAAGAGAATCCAAGTTTGCATTCGAAGCGGCGACATGGAACACAGCCATCGACCACACGATTGGATTGACGCAAGTCTTCCGACAGAGGGATCCAGGTGAGTCGCACAACCGACGAGAATTTTGGATATCCCACCGACTAACTGATTTTAGTCTTCGCTAATATGCTCAATGAAATGCGTCTCGGCAGAATCAGTGAAGATACCGTCAAGGCCTTCAGGGCTCTAACTCGTCCCATCGTTTCTGACGACGGACTGGAGGTGACCGAGCTGTTCCCCACGAGATACGAAGTCGAGCGTGCCAACCAGGGCCGGCTGCGCAACCTGCCCGGAAAGCCCTATCGCTACGATGCCGCCGATTCAGGAGATCCGAACATACGTGACAAGCTGCTCCAAAACATGATGGCCCCCAAGTCTCTCGAACTAAAGGTCGGCGCCCAGGTCATGCTGATCAAGAACATGGACGATACGCTTGTCAACGGTTCTCTCGGCAAAGTGACGCGTTTCATGAGCGAGGGGAACTTCGAGTCGTGGCACATGACGGATTATGGATCCGACGGGGAGGCCGACTTGGATTCGAAGCGCAAGAAACTCAAGGCATTCAGCAGAGAGGTTGAGGAGGCAACAAAGGGCACGACCGAGTTCCCAGTGGTTGAGTTCGCCGCGGTCGACGGATCTACTCGTACCATCTTGTGCGTACCCGAGGACTGGAAGGTTGAAACGCCAACGGGGGAGGTGCAGGCCAGTCGAAGCCAATTACCTCTGATTCTTGCCTGGGCGCTCTCAATTCACAAGGCACAAGGACAGACACTGGAGAGAGTCAAAGTCGACCTCGGCAAAGTTTTTGAGAAGGGCCAGGCGTATGTTGCGCTCAGTCGCGCGACGTGCCAACAGGGCCTACAAGTACTGCGCTTCCAGAAGGACAAGGTCATGGCACATCCCCGAGTCGTGCAATTCTACAACAAGCTGTACAGCGCCGAGCAGGCTGTCGCCAAGAAACCTCCAAGTATGGCCGACTTCCTGTACAACGAAGAAGACGTCAAAGACAACAACAAGACATCCGGCAGCAGCTCAAGATCGCAGTCTTTCGTCAGAAAAGGCGTGGAGGTTATTGACCTCGATGACGAAGAGGAGGCAATGGCAAGCTACGGATACTGAGGATTAGAGCAAAACTGTTTGGTACAAGCATTTTGATGGCGTTTAAGGAAAGCCTTGCTGGGCGAGCGCAGCTCAGGTGGCCAGGGGTTCATTTGTGATTGGGATGGTCTGGACATAGATAATGTTGGACTTGGACGCTCCGGTGTGGGACCTAGGGCGCAGGACCCAGGGAGCATGTCTCCTCGAGAGACGGGGAAACACCTCTGCTCCGATTTTGAACGCACTTATTAAGACGTGACGAGACTCAATGGCATCCATCTCTTTTGTGCAGCCAACAGGGGGACTTTTGGACGACCAAAGGCAGAGACCCAACCATGAGAATAGTGATTCAGCAAGATGCAGGTGTAGCACCTGCAGAAACGCAAGGTACATTGGCAGGGCTTGGAAATGCAGAATGAAGGAAATTGGTATGTGTATGAGCGCGCGCGTGTGTGTGGCTGCAGAATGTCATCTTGGAGCGGCATTCAGGTTGGGGGTACGTTCGTTCCACAGCAGGCACCTCCTCCTGTAGGCACCTTACCTGACTGGGAAGCTTGCCCTGCGCCCTGCGTCCATGACGTTCGTCTGTTCTTCCAGCGGCAGCAGCTACCCGCCACCAGCTGATCCATCCCCGTGACCTTGGCCCAGTCTCCAGAGCTGCCGCACCTGCCCTGGCTTCAGTACCTTGCCTTATCGATAAGAGTTGGGCCAGGGAAAAAGTTAAGGGAACCTAAACCCAGTCAGTGAATGGTGTCCGAGGGGAATTGGCAAGAGCTATCTGGTCCTCCATCGAGGCACACAAATATCTCCCCATCAAGACCTCAACACCGAACGCCACCGACCCATCCTCGCGACCACGCCCGCTTAGCCACGTTGCTTGACGACTTGCGAACTCTCCCGGACCTTCATCGAAGCCGTTTTGTGCAGCCTGCGCCTTCTACAGAGCTCAAGGCGCACCCACTGTGGTGCATTCTGATACAACCTACGACTCAGCATTCGGGCGCTGTGACGCAACCATCGCGATGGAGTTTATCGGCTTGCAAATGCTGGTGACGCTGCGGCAGCCTGAGGGCACCATGCTGAAGGGTACCGTCAGCGCCATAGAAGCTGGAGCCAGTCTCACGCTGAGCAACGGCAAGTCGTCTGCCTCCACCTATTGATGCGATTCCAGCTTGCTAACAGGTGCCGCTGCAGTCTTCACTATGGGCACGAACCACTGGCATCCCAGAATTGCCATCGATGCCGCCAATATTCTCGAGCTGTCCGAGTACAAAGAGGACCCCGCGCCCAGCACTTTTACGGCGCCGGGCATTAGTCCGGTTCCCGCCCCTGTGGTCGACCAGCCTTCGCAGCCGTCTTTCGTTGACCCCGCGATCCTTAGCATGGGGAAGAGGCCTGGCTCCGACGTCCGGAGCGGTAGCGATAGTCAGATCTTGCCGGAAGTAATACCCCAACCGGTTGCAAGCGATCCGAGGGTTCTTCAGGCAGGGCAGCCCGGCGTCCTTCCCGCCGTGCACTTGAACGCAGGACTTAGAAACGACACTCCAACTCTAAGTCTGAATGAGTCTCTGCAGGAACTCCATGTGGATGAGCCCACTCCTACGGCTAGGCAATACACCGACAGCAGTGCAGTTGCGCAAGGTGCGCACGAAGTGCAAGGGCAATCTCAAAGGAAGAAGAACAGGCGTCGAGAAAAAGTCAAGGCCCCGAAGAACGGCATAACGGAAGAACAAGTTCAGGAAAGCACGCCAACTCGCGGCAATCCATCCAATCGCGGAAAGGGTTGGAGACAAACGCCCATGTTGCAGAGCTCGCCTTCCTTCCAACCCTTCAACTCTCTTAAGCGGGGAGTAAAGGGCAAGAAGGACCTCCCGGAGAATGGGTGGGCGTCTGAGGATGTCACAGAGGAGATGGGGGAATTTGATTTCGAAGGCAGTCTGGCAAAGTTCGACAAGCGCACCATTTTCGATCAGATGCGCCAAAACGACCAAGTCGACGAGGCGGACCGACTGGTATCGCACAACCGCCGAGCTAAGCCCGGGACTGCAGGCGGAAAGAACCTGCACTACACCGAGAATGTTCTCGACATGCCCTCCACAGCCGCCAAGGCCAACCAGGATTTCTGGAACAGTGAAGCCGACGACGCCATCGACGGCGCTGATCGATTGAGCGGTCGTGATGTCCGCAGTGCCCAGAGCACTCGAAGGGCAGAGAGCAAGTCGGGGGCTGCGAGGAGGTCGCAATCGCGCAAGGCGAGCGCGCAACTCAACAGTCAGCCCCTGAATCGCGTGAACTCCAGCGTACGTCTGAACAGACAGTCCCAAGCGTTGCTTCGTCAGAACAGTTCATCTAGTGTTCTGGGTACTAACCCTCTGCAGCATGGCACCCAACCTGGGTTCTACCTCTTGCCATCAAACCGACGTCTGGAAACCGTTTCCGCTCTCCAGATGCTCAACCTCGAGAACATCGCGGCCAATGAGATCGGGCTGACGGAAGACATGATGACTGAGAATGCAGGACGAGGTATCGCCGAAGTGACCTTGAAGGCGCTCGAAGACCCGGCAATCCAAGTTCGACTCGGCACGGGCGGTGCCAATGCTCCAGCGGACAATCCGATTGCGGCTGCGACCGTCGTGATCCTTGCTGGCAACAACAAGTCTGGTATCAGGGCGATCTCGGCTGCTCGGCATCTCAGAAACAAGGGTCTGAACATTCTCGTTTGCGTAGTTGGTATTGAGCGGGAGCGGGATCTTCTCGAGGACATGCGACAGCAGATACGCATCTTCAAGAACTTTGGAGGCCGCGTACACAACAAATTGGAGTTATTCGAACAGCTCCGCAAGACGGCTTCCAACCCGGCCACTTCAGCGACGCTCATCATCGACGCCCTGCTCGGGTTGGCTATTTCGTTCGAGGAGCTGCGGACCGGTGACCAAGCTACCGTCTATGAGTTGATCGAATGGGCCAACCGCAACGAGGCCTTCGTTCTAGCGGTAGACGTCCCAACTGGCATCGATCCGTCGACTGGAAAGGTCAGCATTATCGACGGCGGCCGTCTGTACGTCAAGCCTCGATATGTGGTTGCCATGGGCGCACCAAAGAAGGGCCTGCTCGAGGCGATGGCACCTGTTTCGGAATCTGACCCGGCCAGCATCCACAGCGCCGCAGCCGAAGGCGCCGTCGCCGAAGACGAGGACTGGAAGCTTTTCATTGCCGACATGGGTCTCGGCGCGGCTGTGTGGAAGAAAGCGGGGACCAAGATCCGGCGAGGCATCGATTTTGACGACAAGTGGGTGTTGCAAATGCGCTATCAGCCGATCATTTCGCAGGAATGACTGGATCTTTCTGAGAAGGAATAAAAGGGATCAAAAAGGGAGTTGACTTTTTTTTCCTTGGGAATCGGACTTCAAAAGCGATAATTCTTTCTACTTACTGCATCATTTGGGCGTTTTTGTTCGCTTCGGGATTGGAGAATAGCATACGGGAAGGAAAAAGGAGTTTGGGTGGGTTTGCCCACCATCGCATTTCCAAAGGTTGCAACGACCTTGTATGATATCTAGCCTAGCGTTTTGACGCCGAACACGATCGGTTTGCGACATTCCCAAACATTATTCTACTCTCATGTTTCTAACGAGTTGTCGCTTCGCGTGGCCTACAAACCTCGCTCGCTTCATCAAGTCGAATAACCAGCATCCCGCGCCAGCTCTTAGCCTGTATTGATGCGCCAAAAGACCGGGCGAGGTCCGTTGGCGTTGATCACAGGGCCTCCGCGGGTAGAGCTCGGCATCCGGCAAGCTTTAGCCAGGAGTCGTTGGCTTGAAAATCGAGAAAAATTACGGAATAGCCGACCGCTTGGGTTACCTCCCGGGATGGCCAAGGCTGTGTGAACAGTACCTGTCATCCCAGCGAGATCTCGCCTACCCAAAGGAAGGCACGGGGCCCGGTCGGGCTGTCAGTGATGGAGGGTTCTCCGTTGCAGGAGGAAGAGGCAACCTGGGGGCTATGGACGCAACATCCGACGGCATGGTTGGGTTTGTCTCTCACGTTACCACGGGCTCACCACATCACACTCCTCCGGAATTTTCGAGACGATATAATCAGTGTAAGGCAGGATCGGCGTAGGTTTGGGGGCCGGAAGGTGCAGCATAGCATCAATAGTGTATGGCCTAGTGCTGACGGCTCGCGGAGCTGAGCTTCGGGGCATGGTGGAGGTGGGGGCCGGCACGGCGTGGGGCTTACCAGAGCTTCCCTGAGTGTTATCAGACTGCACGAATTGCTGTGAAGAACAGCACCCGAACAGAAACAGGAGGAAGAGTTACGGATGGGATCAGGCTGGGCCAAGAAGGGAGCGCATTGCGTCAAAGATGGAGGGGGCGTCATCGACGGAGATGCCCATCGTGAGTCCGAACTTGACAAACACGTTTCCGTACCATCACCGGCGTAGTCGAGATGGCATTCGTATTCGTGCTTGCCAAGATAAGGCTGCATACTCTAGAAACGCCGCCATTCAGGATGGGACCAGGATAAAATCATAGGGACGAGACGAGGGGGGTTGCGAGGGAAGGCTGTGTATCGGGAGTCGGCAAACCTTTCAGACTCTAGGCAGGACCAGCTTGGAGGGTACTGCAAGTCCAGCGATGGAGCTGCTCGTCTAAAGCTCTGGAGGAAAGGGACGAAGTGAGTGGCTGTGCTCCTCATGTCTGGCTCGGCTACGGGTAATTAGGTGCTTGGGTTATCGTGACTGTGACGCTGGTGAAGCTTGTCGCGGGCAAGTCAGGTCATGGCTGGGGCTGAGAGGCGCCAGCCTGCTGAGAAGCCACGTTCATATCGTCACTGTACTGCGAGACCCCCTGCTAGCTTTACCGTACTGGGTGGCATTCTTCAAGGGGAAAACGTCCCAGTCGCTACTGAGCTGGCTGAGAGACTGGTTCCGTTGCGCCGCGTGGAGAGGCCATTGCTGAGACTGACGGGTTTCTTCGGTCTGGTGCTAAATTTCGCGTCTGAGAAGCCGAGAAAACCAGGACCAGATACTGCGAGAACAAGAAGCGAGACTCGCGACAAGCGACTGGCTGGCCGGTGAACAAGCTTCCACGCATCATGAGGCTAGCCAGGTGCTGGACTGAGTGGTGTGAGTGGTGGTGATGGTGTGGCACACAGCGGTGCTTAGGCCTGCACAGCCAATCCTTGGCCCCCAAATCTGCACCGGCACGGTGAGCTCGCATGCGACCGATCTTGCCGCGTTCCTCTACCCCAAGCCCGTGTCATGGGCCAAGCCGTACCGGCAGTTTGGGCGGCGCCAGTGAAGACATGTCGGGGAGGCCACCGGGAGGGCACCGAGCCGCTGCAGAGAACCGGCGTAGAGGTGGTATATAAGTGACCATGGATGTCGCGATCCTGAAGGAAGATCCGGCACGTCGCTCGTCCCTCTACGACGCACGCGAATCCAGACACCCATAGCCTGCAGCTGTCAAAGCAGCTTGCTCCTTCTCGAAGAAACGAACGGACGAACGGTCGAAACCAACATAGTTGGTCGTCAGCAGCTCGGTCCGGCCCGAAAAAGTCACGAGACCAGCAACGAATCCACATCAGATGAGCTTCAGATCCGACGTGGTGGACGTAGGCTCCGACGCCGCGGATCAATCTGCCGGGTAAGCACCTCAAATCGGCTCCGGCGCCACTGCCAGAGCGAAAGTGCACCATATAATGTGCTGACACGGACTGGATAGACAGTCAGACATGTCCAGCCACGACCATAGCCTAGCCGGCCGATCCAACAGTAGCTGCGCGGCCATGTCCTGGTTGTGCGAGTCCTTCTTGCAGGCCAACAACCGCGCGGAGCGAATCGCCGCTGGCGGCCCCCGCTCCGGAGTCGGCATTCTCGGGCTCGGGCTGCTGGAGCACCACATCAATATGCTCCCGACCATGCGTTCGGCGCGCGACGCGCTCCCCATGTTCGACCACTCGACGCCGGCCGCGGGCCCAAGATACCTGGGGTGGCGGCAGAAAATTGCGACATGGCCGCTTTCCCCGCAAGAGGCAATGAATAACCGAACATTTGCTGTCTGATGGGGTTACGGACGGTATCGGCGGCCATGGTGGTAGCGCAGGAATTTCGGGGAGTGAGCAAACCGGCGGCGGATGACTCGCCTCCAGGGGTCCGGTCGGGGGGCTGGGACAGGAATGGTGGAGGCCACGGTCTGTCTCGTTTGCAGCAGGCAACAAGCCAGTTGTCGCTCGTTTGCCGCCGCATTCATCAACCGTCGCCTCCAATGGTGTGTGGATGGCGTAGTCTTCGGAAGCTGGGACTAAGCTGGGCGACGGGTTCGCCGCTCCTTCTTTGGTTGATGCGTTGCAGGAATAACAAAGAAATTGCTCGCCCCTTCTGTGCTGTCCTTCTTTCGCCGCCGCGCTAAAAGGGCTGCCGTGGTTTTGGGGTGGCCAAGGGCAATATGGTAGGTTGGCAAGAGCACAAGAGACCCATAGAATCTGATGTGATCTCGGTGAGCCCAAGGTGTGCAGTGCAAATTGCCATGTCGATAAAGCTCACTAATGCAGAAAGGCGATAAGGCAAGGGACCGGAAAGAGGGACGGAAGGTGGCAGGCGGTTCCACTGGCAGAGGCGTGTGGCCGTGCGTGCGACACCGACTGACTGCCTGCTGTCTGTGAGGTGTGCCTGCCCGCGGTCTGTGGTCTGTGGTTTGGTCTGTGGCAGCTGGAGTGCGTGGCCCAAAGGCTGCCTACGGGGCCCTCAAGGTCAGCAAGTGGAAGCTTCCAACACTTTCTACTGCCATGACGACCTGAATCATCGAGCTTGGGCTGGACACCGATCCCTGGAGCCTCGCCTTACCTAAGCCACCGAGGCCACCGGAGACCACTTAATCCGCCCCACTCTATGATTTCATTGGTCCTCCAGGGAGTCAGGGACCGCCTCCCAGTGGTTGCCGCTTCCAGGTCCCGTCACCTCTGCTGCTGGCCTTTACTTGCACCTTGTTCTCCAAAACCAAAGCTACCCGTCTCCCAAACCTCCCACCTTTATCTCCGTGATCCACGAAATTCCTTTCTCCCATTGCACCACGAAAGGAAGGGATATAATTCTTTTCTATCTGCCCTTCCTTCCTGTTTTCCAGCTCTTGCGGAGTCCCTACAGAATCGACAGCTACCCCACGCAACGCTGACGATCCCACCTTCCACCTCACCTCTCCAGCTGCATACGATCCGAGCCCGTCCGAAACACACAAACATTCAAGATGGCGCCTCCATCGGAACAGCCCGCTGAGCACAAGAAGAAGGTCAACTTGATGTGAGCACCTCCCCGCCGTTCCTATCCTCTGGCAGCTTCGCGTGTAGAAAGCGGAAAGAACGACGCTGACTGTGACCACCAGGGATGCCTCGGGTGCCGAGGTCAAAGACGTTTGTCTCCCAGCTCGCACGAATCACCGCAAACGAAGCTGATACTGACCGCGCGAAAACAGCAAGATGACACGGCGACCGCTATCCTGAAGAAGAAGAAGAAGCCCAACCAGCTGATGTACGTGAGCTCTGGCAGACGTGGGGCAATGTTCACAGGACTGACCGAGAGCAGGGTTACCGATGCCGTCAACGATGACAACTCCATCATTGCCCTTTCCGAGAACACCATGGAAGCTCTCCAGCTCTTCCGTGGCGACACCGTTCTTGTCCGCGGCAAGAAGAGGAAGGACACCGTCCTGATCGTCCTCGCCGACGACGAGCTTGATGACGGCAGCGCTCGCATCAACCGCGTGGTTCGCCACAACCTGCGGGTGAAGCACGGTGACATGATCACAATCCACCCCTGCCCTGACATCAAATACGTACGTTTCAGCTTCCAGATGGTTCACAGTGAATTAGAAGACTGACTCTCCCGCAGGCCAAGCGCATTGCTGTTCTGCCTATCGCCGACACCGTTGAGGGCATTACCGGCTCCCTCTTTGACGTTTTCCTTGCCCCCTACTTCCGCGAGGCCTACAGACCCGTGCGTCAGGGCGATCTCTTCATCGTCCGCGGTGGTATGAGACAGGTAGAATTCAAGGTCGTCGAGGTCGACCCCCCCGAGTACGGCATTGTCGCCCAAGATACCGTTATCCACTGCGAGGGCGAGCCCATCCAGCGCGACGAGGAAGAGAACAACCTGAACGAGGTTGGCTACGACGACATTGGTGGCTGCAGAAAGCAGATGGCCCAGATCCGCGAGATGGTCGAGCTGCCTTTGCGCCACCCTCAACTTTTCAAGTCTATCGGTATCAAGCCCCCTCGCGGTGTGCTTCTCTACGGTCCTCCCGGTACCGGTAAGACGCTGATGGCAAGAGCCGTTGCCAACGAGACGGGTGCTTTCTTCTTTTTGATCAACGGTCCCGAGATCATGTCCAAGATGGCCGGTGAATCCGAGTCCAACTTGCGCAAGGCGTTTGAGGAGGCCGAGAAGAACTCCCCCGCCATCATCTTCATTGATGAGATCGACTCCATCGCTCCCAAGCGTGAGAAGACCAATGGTGAGGTCGAGCGTCGCGTCGTTTCTCAGCTCCTCACCCTCATGGACGGCATGAAGGCCCGCTCCAACGTCGTTGTCATGGCGGCCACCAACCGACCCAACTCTATCGACCCTGCCCTGCGTCGTTTCGGCCGTTTCGATCGTGAGGTCGACATTGGTATTCCCGACCCTACTGGCCGTCTCGAGATTCTCCAGATCCACACCAAGAACATGAAGCTTGGCGACGATGTCGACCTGGAGCAGATCGCTGCTGAGACCCACGGATACGTCGGTTCCGATATCGCTGCCCTGTGCTCTGAGGCCGCCATGCAGCAGATTCGTGAGAAGATGGACCTCATTGATCTCGACGAGGACACCATCGACGCCGAGGTCTTGGACTCTCTTGGTGTCACGATGGAGAATTTCCGCTTCGCCCTCGGTGTCTCCAACCCCTCCGCACTGCGCGAGGTCGCTGTTGTCGAGGTGCCCAACGTTCGCTGGGAGGACATTGGTGGTCTCGAGACCGTCAAGGCCGAGCTCCAGGAGAGCGTTCAGTACCCCGTCGACCACCCCGAGAAGTTCCTCAAGTTTGGTCTCTCCCCGTCCCGTGGTGTCCTGTTCTACGGACCCCCGGGTACTGGTAAGACGATGTTGGCCAAGGCCGTCGCCAATGAGTGCGCTGCCAACTTCATCTCGGTCAAGGGACCTGAACTTCTCAGCATGTGGTTCGGTGAGTCTGAGAGCAACATCCGTGACATCTTTGACAAGGCCCGTGCCGCCGCCCCTTGTATCGTCTTCCTCGATGAGTTGGACTCCATCGCCAAGGCTCGTGGCGGATCTGTCGGCGACGCTGGCGGTGCTTCCGACCGTGTTGTCAACCAGCTCCTGACCGGTAAGTTCAAAATCATTTCTGAATGACATGAGGCATGTGCTAATTCCCTAACAGAGATGGACGGTATGACCTCAAAGAAGAACGTGTTTGTCATCGGCGCCACCAACAGACCTGAGCAGCTTGACCCTGCTCTGTGCCGTCCCGGACGTCTGGACTCCCTCATCTACGTTCCTCTGCCCGACCAGCCTGCTCGTGCCGGTATCCTCAAGGCTCAGCTCCGCAAGACCCCTGTTGCCGCTGATGTCGACCTTGACTTTATCGCCTCCAAGACCCACGGCTTCTCGGGTGCCGATCTTGGCTTCATCACCCAGCGTGCTGTCAAGCTTGCCATCAAGGAGGCCATTACCGCCGATATTCAGAAGACCAAGGCCCGCGAGGCAGCCGGCGAGGAGGCGATGGATGAGGATGAGGAGGACCCCGTCCCCGAGCTCACCAAGCGTCACTTTGAGGAGGCCATGCAGATGGCTCGTCGCTCCGTCAGTGATGTTGAGATCCGCCGGTACGAGGCCTTCGCCCAGCAGATGAAGAATGCTGGTCCTGGCGCGTACTTCAAGTTTCCCGAGGGCGATGCGGCCGCCAACGAGGCTGCTAACAACTTCGGTGACGCTGGTAACGATGATGACCTCTACGACTAAAGGATGGGCTAGTTTGCCACATAATGCTGGCCGGGATTGTATTCTAGTTTTTCCTTGCTCTCCGATACATCTACATCATCAAATGAACAGATGATGAACCGGGTCACAGACATCCATATCGTAGGTGGACATCTGGGGGCGGACGGAGTTGGTAGACAGGTAGTCTTATGCAAAGTTGATCACAAATCGTTGGTCGTGTCGTGAAGTGATGCCAAATGTGACTCTGAAAGAATTGGCCCGCATCATACATCTGTTAAGCATGGCAGGGCCACTGTGGAAGAAACGGGTGCTGTAAGTTGAAGTACAGAGGCTTGAAAATAAAATACGTCAGCCTCTTCCTTTTGTCATTGCTAAGCTGGCTGTCTAAAAACTTGATATCGTATGCTCTCCCTTCTGCCCCTAGCAAGCTGAATCTCCAATTTTATACATGCATGCGATGTCAACCACAACATCGTCTTATGGTGACATCCAAGGCTTTTCGTTCATAGTAGTTGGCGCTTCCTCGGCTCCAAACAGTTCTCATGCCATCCGCCGACACCCTTGGCAGGCTGCTCCTCATTAGCACCGCCGGAAAGCCACATAGTGCTTCCCTTGCCGTAACAGCTCGCAATCCCGCTTGCCACCTCATCGCGCTGGAATTCATCCACGACCCTGACCTCTCAACTCCCGCCCTTCTCGTCAATCTCACACACGGCTTCTAAACTCTCGCGCGTGACTTTGATGGCCTCGTCCACAACAGCCGCGGGAATAGCAAGACTGGGCGGGGCGCTGGGGTCAACAGCCGACCCCGCCGCGCCGGCCGCGGGCGTGGATGTGGACGAGGCGCCGTTGGTCTTTTTGTCCTTGTCGGTGCCACCAGATGTCGTACCGTTGGTCTTGGTTGTTGAGGGGGATGCGGTGGAGGGGGCGGGCGGGTTGAGGGTGTCCTGGCGGACGTCGTCGAGCACGCGACGAAGGAGGGCGGGGAAGGTTGTGACTTCACCGGAGCGGAGGAGGTTGACGGCGTGGTTCTGTATTAAGGTGGGCCAGTTCGTCTGGTCTGCGTGGAGGCTATGGAGGAGGTGCTCTTGGATTCTGGCAGCGGAAGGTTTGTTAGCCATCAAGTGTAATAGGAAGGTGATGTTGTTAGAGGTAGGGCCTTGGTTACTTTGTGACGTGGCCATCCTTGAGTAATAATGTGTTGATCTGTGACCGCAGTTCAGGGTCTAGGGTTGCTGCTGAGTGGTTTGCAGCTGAGGGTGGCACCTTCACCGGGGTTGAGGGCGTTTGGTTTGACATGTTGATGATCGGAGGATGCCTGTGTAGGGCAGCTGGCAGGCGCCCACGTGAACAGCTTCTCGGGCGTTGGCGAAGCAGTTGATGCTTCACCACTCAATAAACTCCGATATATGGGGAACTTTTGTCGCAAAGGACCATTCAGTGTTGTTGCACAGAGGATCGATAGTGGAGCTGCTAATCACGCGAGATAGAGTAGGCGGAAGAGCAAACAAGGTTCTAGGAGTGTCTTTGTTAGAATCAAGAGTAGCGCTCGTCGCATTGAAAGGGCCATACCTTCAATGCAAAATGTAGCTGTTCAAGAGCTGCAAGTGATCCAGGGAGCAATATGTGTATGAATTGGTTCTTCTTTGTCGGTGCAGATGGTGATTCTGATGGCAAGGCTGACTTTTTGGGACCGTGAAGCTTAGCAGCTCTCGCGCAACATTCAGGCAAGGCTGAATTATGCAGGGGTGTCTATTTTAGGCAGGCGGTGGACACGTGGGGTCGAACTTTTTGCGACCACCACGGACTCTGCCAGACCGAGCCGGAAGCCCCACTTTCCATCATTCGAAAAAGGCAATGCCCCCAATGGAAGGTTGGATCCGACGGCGAACTTCGCCGGGCCCCAGAGAAACTAAAACTGCTACAACGAGCCTCAAACTCAACCTCATTGGTCTCTTGTCAAAGCGATCTCGTCCGAACTGTCGCAGCCTCACTGCCATATTTCGATGAGGACAATCAGGCTGGGCAGCATCTACTACATGCACTGCCGACCTATCGAAGACAGAGCTTACGAATTATCCGTGGACTGCATCAAGACCCTCTCTTGCAGTCGCAGTCACATTTCTGGGACGATTCACTCGTTGCTCGATGCAACTGACATAGATTCGCCTCGATCAAGTGCCCCCCCTTTTTGCCCTGGCTGGCCCCCTCAGCTTATTCCGAACCCCGAGCCACGGTACTGTCATCGGAGCCTATGTCTCATCGGCCGATGACAGCTCATATGTCTTCGCGAGTCTGGGGAGAGGGGAGGGGGGCGGCCTGCGCTGTCACCGATGCTCGGAATAGTCTTTCTTCTGAATAGGATCTGCCCCCCAGCAAGTCAACCGGAAGTTCACGGCAGGTACCGACTCACGTATCTCTCATGTCACACTCGTCTCCCCTGGGAGGCAGCATGGGGCCAGACCAACGACCGTCGCTGTGCGAGTGCCCCGCCCGCGGCGGCGGCGCGCGGGCGGCGATGTCACCAAGAAGTCGACATCAAACGACGGCCGACATCCTCCGGCCCGTCCCCGGTGACAGACAAGGGGTGATATCGAAGTCATGACCGCAACGCGCAGGAGACTAATCAAACTTGCGGGCGGCACCCATCAACACACGAAACGGGCCCTCCCGCAGCGTCAATCCCTTCCGAGATGGCAGGGCCAGCGCAGGCCATACGCAACCTGGCGAGGCGTCTTGAGTTGTCATGATACAATCAAAACCCCCTCCCGGATTGGACGGAAATCAAAGAAAGACCACCAACAAGATCCCGGTTCCCCTCTACCGTAGCCGAGCCCGGCGCTGTATCACCCTACTGAGCGGACAGATCAACCGGTCACGTTGACCACCAACCTCGAGGATCCTTTCCTTCCCACCCCTCCTCCAAGCCGGGGACCGGGGGTCTGGAATCCCGTCTTCTTGGGACTTTCAACCACCTTTCTTTCCCCTCCCCCTTCATCCTCCAGCATCTGGAAAGGAGGGCGGGGAGTGATAACGCGAGAAACGGAGCGCGAGTTCGTCCGCCTCGCTGCGTCGGAGAAGCCCCATGTGGAAATTGACATGTCGGTCAGCTCGCCGACAGCTGCCCGGCTCACCGATGCAAGCCCCAAAAACAAGAATTAAACTTCCTTCTATCACACTTCCCCGGTAGACGCGCAGGCTGGGCTAGGGAAAGCAAGCAATCATGCTTCGCTATCTGAGTCTCTCCTGCATGATACCAAGCGGTATATGAGAAGTGGACGAGCCTTCAAGTAGCGGCGTCCATGTGGTGTATTCTAATTCGGCCGGGTCGAAGGTGAATGCCATCAGGAACATGCCTAGGCGACGGGGTCACAAGACACCGAGCCAATGCCTCTTCCTCGTTTGGCCATGTTCAATGCATGCTTTTCTTGCAGTCGGTCTGTCACATCACACATACTTACTGTTTCTTCGCCGAGGGCCTCGGACAGTTGTCCCTTGTATCAACCGGATACAGGTAACAGAACGTCGACAAAGCCAGACGGCCTGCCTCCCCTTCGTCGGTGTTGCTCCGGTCTGCGCGCGATAAGACAAGAGGCGGGGGACCCATCCACCAACACCCCGGAAAAAACTGTAATACACCGACCCCTTCACCGCTACTATCATGCAGGTTGGTAAAATACCGCCCAGGAGCCGATGAACCACCTGGCCCCCGGCCGCAGTACCGTGCCGTACGGCGCGACCACTCTTCGGGCAGCTCTAGCTCGATGCAGGCGGGAAACCCATCTTGGGTGTTCCGGGTTTTCCACGGAGTTGGCCTTTTTTTTCACTTGTTTCTTTTTCCTTCCCTTCCATTACCGTCTCGCCCCATCCCATGATTATCGTATGCCGCACCGCGCACCCATCTTGACATTTTTTTCCCCCTCTTGCGCCCATGGCACGGAAAGGATAAGCACGCATGCTGCAGGGTCTCGTGGGATATCGTGAGTGGACTGTTGTGCTCCCCGGGGAACGTACCGCCCCCTGCTTGTCCAACGTCTTGCTTGGCCGCATCAATTCCTCTCCATATCAGATTCCAAAGCAAGCAAGCGAGAGAGAACCGCCGCCGTCTTCCAGCGTGACGGGAGAGGAAGAGAGATTTGGGAGGAGGAAACCGCAAGCGCGGTCCGTCTGCTGTGTCACAGTGCCGGCAGTGCGTCTTGTCTGAGCTGCTGGATGGGAGTACGCGTGTACGTTGTGTATGTACAACGATGATCTTCCCGCCAGAGGGTCGATCTTGTGACCACGGTGAGGTCGCCAGTACCGCGATATCGCTTCTCAGAACCGAGTCTGGACGTTCTTGGGGGGCTTGTCAAGTCCTCTGGAGTAGCAGAAGGCGCTGGGCATGGGTGACGGAGCCAATTGGCGGGTGCTTTGCAAGTCAATACTCCTCGTATTGCAACTTCCACGATCTGGAGTGTTGCCAGAGTACTTCTACCGTAACTCGGGTACCGCTCCCTGGTGTACTAACCTCCAACCTACTTCCCAGCTCGCCTTGTACGTGCCCCCTTCTGCACAACAGGACATTCAATTGGCCGTGCATCGAAGCCGGGCTCGAGTATCAGCAAGCGACGGGAAGCTGCCGCTTACCCGCGATCCCGCTCGGAGCTATGCTCTTATCCTGACTTCCCGCTCCCCTTCCCTGCGACTTCGAAGCCGTCATCACATCACATCCTTGTCCACACCCCCCTAAAGGACTAGGCATCACGACCGATGCCCAAAAACTCGCCGCCTTATGTGGCTGCGCTCGTCTACTGACACGTTGCTTGGCATCATGCTGTCGGAGTCAGCCGCCTGAGTGCGCACAGCATATGTCTGCCGCTGCTAAGCGACGGAGGGGGGGTCGCTCTTCTATGTGCAACAAGGGACAGATGACCTGACTTGTGCTACCATGGCACTGACGACCTGTCTTGGCCACCCTCCCAATACCCTCAGGTCTACGAGAATCTTTTTTTTTTTGGGCATCAATTAGGAACTTGTCCTGCACATGGCTCGTTTGGGCTCTTGGGGGCTCTGAATCAGGTCCAGCTGGGGCCGTGGTAAGTTTGTATCTTGATACAAGATGCTACCTCCTGTCAATCTCGAATCACAAAAGAACCGTACAGGGGGGAAAGGGAGGGCGGCGGCGGCAATGCTCGGCGATCACATCTAAGACACGGCTGTCACCTCTCATGCGCCAATCTCACTGGTCTGCGGACAGAGAGAGGGATGGAGAGAGGGAAGGGTGGTCAAAATTAACGTTTCAAGACTCGTGCTGATACGGATGTCATGGACACTGCAACTTATCCACGCGGACGAACATCCGTTCCAAGACCCGGTGCCACGTCTTACACACAACAGCCCGTTCAGAAAAAGAAAAAGCAAGCAAAGAGTGAGTCAAGAACGACACCAGTCACGTCTGGCATCATGCAAAAGACAAGCCTCCGCCAAACGTTTGGTGTTCGACAGACACACAAGTATGACTCAGACGCCATCCAAATAAGCCTCGAAGCACTGTACGGCAAGCCACCTCCGCTTTCTCGTTGTGCCGCCACACTCGTTCGTCCCATACCGCACACACTCACCTGCAGATGGAGTATTGGACCCTGTAAGCCTGAAGTTCGTCGAGAGAATTGTGCCGTACTCGGTAACGCGGCAAGGCGTCAAAAGGGCCCGCGCAGCACAAGGATTCCCTCTACTAGAACGACTTCTTACTCGAATCGTTGGCGTCCGGCGTAAACACTGGCAACGCAAGTGTTTCAATACGGAAAAAAAAAAAAAAGTGTAAATCAGCACACGGAAGCTCGGCCACTGAAACAATCAGTGATATGCCTCAGCATCGACGGCTACCTGGCTGTTACGGGATAAAAGAAAGGCGAAGAAAACTTACTCGCTCTTAACCCAAGATAAGACGGACGTAACTTCAAGGGTCGCTCGCTCCGCGTCGTCCAAGACCCCCAGCCACGCGAGTGCATTGCGCAACGCGAACGATCCCGGAGGCCTGGACCGTCGAGATCTCCCGGCCCTCGATGATCTCACCTCAGACAGAGGGCGGCCGCTATAACCAGCCCACCGCAACGCAAGCCGCCTCAATGCAATCACATGTGATGCCAAGCAAGAATTTCACCCGTTGGACCATGACAATTAAGCCATGGCAAGTTTCGCTCCCCATTCAAGTAAGCGGGACAGAGGACCCAGCCGTCGTCGTATCAAGCATTTTTACGAGTGGCTGGTGCGGTCCTGTTGAAGGGTCGTCAAGGAAGCGCCGTCGTTGTACTTTGAGGCTCAATGAGACGGTCACGATGTGGGGGATCAACGGCACTTCTGGTGTGTTGGGAAGTCCCACTTCCGGATGCCTTCCCCCACGAGGCATGCTTCCCCAGACCCCAAACAGGGCAACTTTGCATACGGCGTGCATATGCTGTGTTGAAATGACGTCTCGTCCTCGTGACACCAATTGGATGCTCCGAGTCAACGTCATTATTTTGAATTCTGTACCCTCTTTTGCTGTACAACCCCAAATGACAGAATCTAGACCTCGTCGATGACAAGCCATGTTGGCAACGTGGAGGAAGACAGTGGATCCGGAAGGCATCATATCCAAGCAGGAACGGGATGATGTGTTGGGGGCCGCCGTTATTGGCGGAAGAGAGAGCTGGGTGGGCTCCGGGATGACCCCCTTGTCGGAGGTGTCAAAGTGTGGTCTAGACACCTGCAGACAATGCCGGCCGTGATTCGGACGGGTTTCCGTTTCGCGGTTAAGCGTGGTCATAGCAGCCGATGAAAGGGCTGGCTGCGTCCGTACCCAACACGGCCCTCCTTGGCCCGTCGAATCGCGCTGGCGGACATCGGGGCGCTGACCTCCGCCGGTTTGCAGTGTAGACGGCCGAAGGACACAACGCAGTCTCTCGGGCACAGACAGAACATGTTGGCTTGCAGTGCGGTCTGCGTAGGTGTCTGCCTGCATAACACGTGAGAAGTGACGGCGCCGCAGACAAGCGACGGGAAAACGGGACGCGTCGAGGCCCGGGCCAAGGGTAAGCGAGAAGGGGACGTCTCTCGGGGTGGCCTGGTACCGAACAGCGTTGCGTCTGAAGATTCGAGGGGCCAAAGCCCAATTCGTCCTGTGTCGTGTGTGCGAAGCATCCGCATAAAGCGGGAGCAGAACACTGTGTACGGAAGCAGAGAATTGGGTTCGTACAGAGAGACTAGCCTCGACTGTCGATGGCGTCCGGCCGCAGCTCGGCAAACTGCACCCTGTTCACCGACCTGCGCGAGACGCTTGAAGGCGCTTCGTCGGGTCCGAATCGGGATCTCGATGACTGGATGGGCGTGCGGGACTCGCCAGTGAGGTCTGAGGCGAGCATGGTCCGAAATTCATAGGGTCAATGGCGCAGCTCGTCTTGTCAGACAACATGTTGCGCGTCTCACGCATCTGGACTGCCGCTGATGTCGGATGGCGGACGTGAAACGGCTATTAAAAGCGACGGCGGTCTCCCAACCGACTGGTCTGCGACAGTTACAACTCACGGTAACAGCGTGACTCGATGCTGGCGTTGCAGATCCGTCACCAACCTCTTGCCCTCGGCTGGTAGCCCAAGACGGTCTAGACAAGCAGATGCACCGACACCTGCATCTCCATGCCATCGAGTATCACTTTCTCAGCTTGCCAGCGCGCGCGCGCGGAAGAGCCGATATCTAGCTACCTCGCCGCCGGCAATCGGGAGGCATTCCGTCGAGTTCCACAGCTGAGCTGTGTACCTCGTAGGTATACGTCGCCTCTCTCGGTAGTCGACGTGTAATAACTCAGATTTTTACCGCAACGATTTTCGTGTCCACAGGCAGAATAGAAGAGCGAAGATCGCCAATCCTCAACGGCCCTGCAATCGGAGCCCACTAGCGCGGCGGGAAAGGCGACAGAAGGGGCCCAGGTGCACCTAGAGCGTGCCTATGTGGCACGAGCATCGAGCCACGAGCAGCTCCATCCAAATACAGCATGTGTTGATCGTCGAGTCCATCGACCGCGACTAGATACCTACACGTGTAGACCATAGCAGACGAAGAGAAAAACCAGAGAACCCCCCTTGACAGTTCTCCGCAGAAGCTGGGCCGTCTGTTGCCCATCACCACTAATCACAGGGCTCGAATTGGGTCTGAACTCTTCGTTGATGAGCGTGGTGTATACATACGTATTACTTGACACATACACACCACATCCACTCGCGGACACTTTCGGGCCCAGTGGCTGCTGCAGAGCATCGGCCAATGCTTGGAGTGTGTGGGTGTGCTTGTCCATCCATTACCGTAAAGTGTTCAAACTTCAGCCAAAGAGCAACGGCAACTCCACCACATCCAGAACGATCCAAGCCGTCGAGTTGCAGGGGTGGTCCGGCCTGTCTGCGAGGTTCTGTGTGCTTGGACGCTGTACTCCTGAACGTTCCTAGGCACACTGCTGCCGCTTGCCTGGCCTGGTGTATGCACACATGCATGCAAGCTGCGGGCTGCAGTCACTGTGCCTTCTTTGCTCGAAGGGCTCGAGGTTAAGCGGTGAGAGGAGGCTGGATGCAAGCCGTTTGGCTGACCACACCTCACCAAGAGGCGCTTGCTGATATCAACCGCAACGACATTGCAATTGGTGACGGCAGGCGTGCAGGCGACGTCAAGGGTTTCGGAATCTGGATGACAACGACGAGGCCGGCGATTGCCGAAGACATTTCGCAGCAACTTTGGCCCTGCTGACGTCGGATAGGTGCTGGCTATGAACTGAGGCCGGGCGGGAGGAGAGAGACACGCAAAAGGTTGCGCGCGCAGCAACGGAGAGGTGACGGACCCGAGTTTGCATCTCGCCCGGCAGAAGCTGATGTCGCTGGCTACCGTGGCTTGCAAGCGGGCGGTTTCGCCTAAGTACGAGAGACACCTCCCGGCTGACGAAGGGCGTTGTTGACGGCCGTCCGCCCGTTGGTGCCACCGTCCCGGCAGCCAAAGGGAATGTTGGTGCCGGGCGTTTTCGAAACGGCCTGGTCGCTCGCTCTCATTGCCTTTGGTTTTCACGATCCCTCGATAATTTCCAGGTGGATCCATGGATTGGTCGCGAAAACGTCTAAGCAGTCGCAGGCATTCCTGTACAAAGAGCTGGGGAGGTCGGCCAGACAGCCAGGCAGGCAGAAGAACGATATGGCGTCGAGGAAAGAGACTAGCGAGGAAGCTAGCCAAGGCCAAGCGGCAGTCCGTCAGTTGGCTGGCCCCAAGCCATTCTTTGACGAAGACAACATCACGGACAGGTCAAAGTGGTCCTGAAGATCGGAAGCACGAGGACAAGCTCCGTCGAGAGACACAGCCAACCGAGACCGGAAAGACAGGAGGTGGTTTTCTCCTCTTGCCAAAAGTGAAAATAAAAATAAAAGAGACTGCAGAAAGAGTGAGAGAGAGAGAGAGAGCAGGCAGAGCAGGCAGGAGCCGGCCAAGGGGTCGTTCTTCCGTTTTCCAAGCATCCCCGTCCAGACGACCGTCTTAGTTGGTAGGGTAAGGTAGGGAAAGGACTGGCTAGGTGAAGGCGGTACCTCTTTCCTCACGTAAGGTGAGGTAAGGCAATAAGCTGCATCCGCAGCCATCAGCACTACACCGGCAGGGCAAGCACGCACGCATCGGAAGTGCTCCGGAAACAATAATTGGCAGGAAGCAGGAGACAGCGACAGAAAGCAGCAGTCGCTTCCGCGCCTTGGCCATCTCTGGGGACCAGGTGCCAGGACAGCAAGGCAATGGAAGTCCACCTCAGGTAATAAGGCAGGTCCCGTCGCCTCTGACCGGCCGGACCTTACCTTGAAGCACCCCTCTGCGACCGCATGCGCATCTGCACTTGCCTCCCTCCATTCAGACTTGCAAGCAACAAGGGTCGATGAGATATTGCGTTTTTTTGTTTTTTGCAACTCCTCCCGGTTTTATTAGGTTGGTACGCTGCCCCTCTCAAATTCCCGCCGCTCTGCCAATATCCCTCACTCACGGTCGGAATTTGTTTTTTCTCTCGTTTTTTCCCCCTTCTTTCTTTGACCCCATGCTCCTGCTCGCGGTATTCCCGTCATTCCGTTCCCTTGCCGTCACCGCATACCAGCCTCTTCTTACCTTGTATCCGTACTTACGGCACACTCGTTCCCCCGTCAGCTGCAAGCAACACTTGAAGCATACCAACCAGGCACTCGAAGGCGGCAGGAGAGGCCGGGTGCTTGTTCCGTCCCTTCCATGGGACTGGGGAGACCAACTGGGGTGCTAAGGAACACCCGACGTCCAGCCAAAACACTAAAGGGTAATAGGTGGTGTGTTCGTGTGTTCGTGTGGGTGTGGTCTCGGGACTCAGATCCCTCATCCCAACGACTTGTCCCGCCCCGCCCCGCCTGGCCTGTGACAGAAGAGTAAGGGCGCGGAGGAGATGAGATGCGCTATTCTGGTCATTTTAGCACCGCGGCTGTCAGTGACATGACCGTCTGGGCCACCACGGGTACTCCTAGTCCCAGCACCTGATGGGAGTGCCACTGACTGTGGCTGTCACTTGCGCGCCAAAACAGACGGTAGCTCCAACAACGTGAGGCATCTTGCCCTGGAAGGGAACAAACAACAAGACCAAGAAAGACCACCTCGCCAGACGAGCGTCGCCGTGTCCATGTCCATGTCCATGTCCATGTCAATCTCACATCTCAGTCTCAGTCCCAGTCTCATGTCACTGCCACTCGGGCGGCTGTCTGTCCCCTTGACCGTCTTCACAAGCATCGGCGTCCGCGTCGTTGTCCCCTCCACTCTTCCGCCCCTAATCTCCGTACTGGCATCGTCACCGGGGCCCCGGCCAGGCGAACTGCTGCTGCTGTGTGTTTTTTTTTTTTTTTTAGACTGCCAACGATTAACCTTCTCTGCCCGGTCTCCTTGTGTATGCGTGTTTCTTTTTATTGTTTCCCTGCGCGGCGTTCAGCTCGCATTTGGGGGCCCAATTCCCGCCCATCCCCCGTCCGTCCCCATCCATCTCCATCTCCATGCCCATCTCCATCTCCATCTTCCGTGCTCTCCCTACCACCCAGGAGCAATATCATATGCATGATTGGCTCCGGCACTAACAAGGGCGCACATCAGGACCCTGGCAAGGGAGCTGTGTCCGTCGAGCAACCGAGTCCAGACCAGACCCTCCCGCCTGCACCTGCGCCTGCGCCTGCTTTGACGTCCCAGACCCAGAAGCTGCACAGGAGCTGCAACTGCAACTGCATCCGATACCTAAGGTACCTTACACTACACTACCTAGGCCGTCCAATCCCTTGCCGAGTATCCAACGTGTACCGGGCTCAGTACCGCCAGCCGTAGTTTTGAAGTACTACATCCGGCCTCACGTTCGTCGACGTTGGGTTCCAGTTTACACCTCCTTCCGTCGACTCGACCTTCCGACTTACACCCCCGGTGCCTGCCCTCCCAAGGTACCTGGTTTCTTTTTTTCTTCTTTTTTCTTTCTGCCCTTCTGCTTGCACGGGGACCTTGGTCCGTCTTCTCCAGCACCTACCTGTACCTACCTTACCTAGCAACAACGATACCGGTCCCAGCCCTCTCCACTCACGCAAATCAACCGGGAACGAATCCCCACAACCGTCCAGCTGCCTACCTAAGGTACACTACGCGGTAAGGCACACCTACCTACTACCTATCGGTCTTCGGCCTACCAAGTACCCAACACCCTTCACCTGCTGGGATCGAGGCTTCGCCAAACCCGCTCTCACCTGAGCCGTTCCTCCCCTCGCGCAACGACAAACTTACACCGGAGGCGCCTGCCGGCCACTCACTGCCTCTCCTCCACTGAGACTGAGGGATCCCTAACCGCCCAGCCCACTACCGTCCACCACGCCTGCGCTACTGGCGCGATACTCTCTGTGCGCGCCTCTGTGGCTTCTGCCGTCGCAGGCCACACGGCTCGTCACCTCTTCCTCCGTTCTGCCGCGCAGGTAAGTCGGTGCTATTTCTTCCTCGCCTTCCTACTTTCTTGTGTGAGGTAATCCACGGATACACCCACGGCCGCGGACGGCAGGGTTACGGGTACACTGCCTGAAGTGCCTCTCCTGCCTGCCTTAGCTGCTGCCACCCAACCTTCCTTCCCTGCCTTAGGTACACAAAAAAAGGTACCTTACCCTTTTGCTGCGACAGGCACCTTCCTGCACTGCGCTACACCTCCTTCTGGTAATAGCAGGCCTGGACTGCTCTTACTCTTTTGGTCGACCTCTCGAGTGTGGCAGGTACACTCCATAAGGAGCTCAGTACGTACCGCACTCGGTACCTGCTTTTGTACTTCCCGTCTTCCACAATCCCTCCATCCCCCACTACAACCACCACTGCAACCACCACTACAACCACCACCCATCCCACCCACTCCCCATTCGCTCCCCAACCGTCAATCCTCATCGTCACCACCTCGTCCTTTAAACCACCACTTTGGTGGTTGATTCATTCTATTTTCTCTTGGGCCCTTGCCTGCTTCTTGGGTTTTTTCTCCCTTGCCTTTTTTTCCTTTTTTTTTTCTTTCGAGAAACTTGCCCAGGGGCTCTTTCCCTCAGTTTCTCGTCGCATGTGCTGGGGATCTTCCACCGCTCGTTTCATACATCAGCAAGCAGCAACACACTACACCGTCACTGGAAGCAAGAAAAGAAACATCACCTCCCTTACCTTGCTTCTCCATCTCCAACCATAGCTACAGCTAACCCGGTACTAACCCCGGCTTTCGGTAGCCGTCATTGCCCACCACGTCACGCTCCATCCATCTCCGAACCCGAGGTCCTTCTTCTTCGCACTTGTTCCCGGTCACAAGCTTTCCGTTCCTTGGTTCCCTCCCGTCCAAGGTGTCACTCTTGCCCCGTCGGTCCAACTTTGGGAGGCCAATATACAGCTTTCCACGGCGCAGGCCACGTCCACGGCTCCAGTTCAAGCCTCGCCGCCGCCGCCGCCGCCTCTCCTGCGCCTGGTCTGTCTTGCCTCAGATCGGGGCACAGCCTACTTCTGCTTTGCAGCCAAAAGCCCACCAAGAAAGAAGGCCCCACCACAGTCCTCGGCCACCGAGTATCTGACAAGTCTTGACTCGACTGCCAGGGACTTCGGGTGACTTTTCGCCACTGAGCAAGTCAGCCGACCCCACCACTACTCCAACTGAACAGGGCCCTTCTGTACCGCCCTGTGGTCCTGTGGGTTCGACCTGCACCCCCGGCACCACGAGCCTTTGGGAACACACGCTTGCACGACACCCCCCGGTCTCAGCGCCCTCGACCCCTACCTGGCCCCCGGTACGACCTGGACCCAGAACCTTTTAGACGGGCGGGTAATCGCCTGCCAGGCCACTCGGGTCGCCAGTCATTGGTGTCCTGCTCCAACATCTTGGTCCGAAACGAGATCTCGTGTCTGGCTCAAGTCTCTGTGGGCTCCCACTTCCCTTACGACGCTTGCCACGGGACGACACCGACTGCTGCGTCTACGCCTGCGCGAGTGGCATATTTGGAAATGGTGTGAGATCGACCACTTGCATCCCCCCGGATCACGAATTGTAAGTACCTGACTTCATCGTACCAACAACACCCTCGCTATTTTCCTCCCGTCTTGCCTCGCCGTGTTTTCATTTCCTTTCCCTCTTTTCTTCCTTCTTTCTCTCTCCCGCGCAGGGGGGCTGCTTTCCCTTGTACTTGTTATTTCTGACATCTGACTTCCTCGCCCCCAAACAGTTCACACCATGGTCGGTGTCGAGAGGCCGCTGCCGATGCGGCTCAACGAGAGCAACAACAGTCTGGCCGGCGCCTGCCACGATGGCTCCTGGTCCAGCTGCATACTCGATCGGACCCTCATGTGGTATCCGTTGGCGTTGTTGGTGGTCTTCATTAGCACAGCCGCCACCTACACAATAGTCACGGCAAGGAAGGAAGAAGAATCGAACGTGGAGGCCGAGGCTCTGGGCCCAGGCGGTAAAAAGCTGCCAGTCACCAAGAAGAAGAAACGCCGCGACGACGAAGACGCCGACCGCACACGAGTTGGCCCCGCGATTTCACCGACGTCGAAAACATGGCTGAAGTGGACCACCTTGGCCGTCTTCTTCACCTTCCTCGCCAATGGCATTGCCCACTGCGCGCATGTCTTTGAGGAGCTGGAACAGGCTGGATTGCCCAGAGAAGGCGTTGAGAGGTGGGAGGAGTCGCAGAGCATGGCCGTATGTCAAACCCAGCGCTCCACCCTCGCAATACCTCAGCTAATTGGAAAACAGGTCTACCTCATAGGATCGCCGAATCTGTACCTTTACCTCTTCATCACATTCTACGAGTGGCGCAACTGCCCGACGATATCCCACTTCTTGACGTGGAGCCTCGGCCTGGTGGGTGAGGTGACGATTTCCGTCTGTTCACTTCTCATGATTCTGGAGCCGCAATATTTCAAGACATCCAGGGGGTTCGAGGAAGTCCCGGTTTCCAAATGGGACTTGGTTGACCTCGTCATCTATGTCATCCGCCTCGTTTTGATGATCGTTCTGGTGGGCATTTACTCGACTGCTTGGTTGAAGAAGCCCGAGCATGAGGAGGACAAGGTTGAGGAGAGAAGTTCAGCTGCTCGTACTGAAGAGACGACCCCCCTGCTCAACGGCTCCCGAACGTCGTACAGCAGCCAAAGCGGGCGAGACGCGAATGGACGATCGGTTCGGAGCTCTCGAAATGGAAGCACCGTCGGCAACACTAATGGTGCAGCCGAAGGCGCCGCTGCTAAGGACTCTCGAGAGCCTGCTTTCTATCGACCAGAGAAGGCGCCCCACAAGACCTGGTGGGAATATGTTCGGAGTTATAAGGTTTTCTTCGACTATCAGTGGCCCAGGCACTCGCGGGAGCTGAAAATTCTCTACGGCATCTGCGTCCTCCTGTTGGCTGCACAACGTTTTATCAACATCTTCGTCCCTCTGGTTGTGGGCTGGCTCACCAACAAACTGAGCAACAGCCAAGCTCCCTGGGCTATCCTGTCCCTCTTTATCTTCTTGCGGCTCATGCAAGGTCAGGGAATGCTCCTCGATGCACTTCGTGCTTTCTTGTGGGTGCCGATTGCACAGAACTCGTACAGGGCCTTGACAACAGCAGCCTTTGAGCATGTTCACTCCCTCAGTCTGGACTTTCACCTGGGAAAGCGAACTGGCGAGGTTCTGTCTGCTCTCAACAAAGGCGCCTCTATCAACAACTTCCTCGAGCAGGCGACATTCTCGGTGCTGCCCATGATTATCGATCTGTTCCTCGCCATTTTCGTCTTCTGCAAATTCTTCGATCCCACATATGGTGCCATTGTCAGTTGTCTGACGTTTTGGTACCTGTTCCTCACGATTCGCATGGCGCAGACTAGGGCCGACCAGCGAAGAATCATGTCGAATGCTGACAGGGAAGAAGAAGCAGTGAAAAACGACTCTATCACTAGCTATGAGACGGTCAAGTACTTCAATGCTGAGGACATGGAATTCTCTCGCTACCGGAATGCCATCTCAGCCTATCAAGATGCTGAGAGGAAAGTCACATTTGGCGTCAACAGGATGAATGTCATCCAAGCCTGTGTCTTTATGCTGGGATTCAGCGTGGTGCTGGTCTTTGGTGCCTACCAAGTGACTAGCCAGACAATGGACGTTGGCAGGTTTGTCACATTGCTGACGTACCTTAACCAGCTGCAGCAGCCCTTGAACATCTTCGCCTCGTTTTACCGTAGTATTCAACAGGCAATGATCTCGGGTGAACGCCTGCTGGAACTGTTCAAAGTCAAGCCTACCGTCGTTGATGCCCCCGGTGCTCAGCCTTTGACAGACTGCAAAGGGAATATCCGGTGGAAGAACGTCGCGTTCAACTATGATCCAAAGAATAAGGCTCTGAAGGATCTCAACTTCGAATGCAAACCTGGCACCACCACTGCGTTTGTTGGAGAGTCTGGAGGTGGCAAGTCAACCGTCTTCCGCCTAATGTTCCGGTACTACAATACAACTTCCGGAAGCATCGAGATTGACGGCCAGGATGTCAAGGACCTTACTATTGATTCGGTCAGGCAGCTCATTGGTGTCGTCCCCCAGGACACCACCCTTTTCAACGAGACCCTCATGTACAACCTGAAGTACGCCAGGAAGGATGCTACCGAAGAGGAGGTGTACGAGGCCTGTCGAGCAGCCAGCATTCACGACCGCATCATGTCGTTCCCCGAGCAGTACAACACCAAGGTCGGCGAACGTGGCATGAAGCTAAGTGGTGGCGAACGACAGCGAGTAGCCATCGCGCGCACAATCATCAAGAACCCGAAGATCATCATGCTGGACGAAGCAACCTCAGCTCTGGATGCACACACAGAGCAGCAGATCCAGGACAGGCTTGGGCACTTGGGCCAGGGCCGGACACTGCTAATCATAGCGTGAGTTCACTTTTCCCTTTGTCCTTCTTAGCTGTGTTGCCGGGTAGCCATGCTAACACATGAAACAGACATCGTTTGTCGACCATCACACATGCAGACCAGATCATTGTCCTCAACAACGGGACCATTGCTGAAAAGGGTACCCACGAGGAGCTGGTCAATGCCAATGGACGGTACGCGTCAATGTGGGAGAAGCAAGTGCAGGCAGAACGCGCTGCTGAGAAGGCTCGCGCTGCCAATAGGAGGGCACAGAAACTTCTCAAGAAGGCCAACATTGTCTCCAAGAAGCAGACGGACGGACATTCGGATGGTTACACTAGCCTTGACTCTTCCACTATCCTGCCCGGCAGCTCAGGCGCTAACTCCAAAGCCAATACTACCGGAGAGGACTCATCCAGCTCGACCAGCAGCTCTGACACAGATTCGTTACATCACGATTCAGATCACTCTGAGCACTCTGATCGAAACTAACACTGGCGTCAATTCCCGACTTCAAGCATGGTACCCAGCACAATTCAGTATGGGCGAGAAACCTCATAACCTCGACGCTCATCACGACGAAACTCACCCATCATTACTACTCATACACCAACTTAATCCGCGGCTACTTGATTTGGTTCCGCTTTTTTTCTTCCTTTATGAATACAACGAGGCACGCGCCTTCACGACTCGAGCACAATGGATTACGGCTTAAGATTGCATCAGACCGGCGACTAGGAGTTTGGAGTTTACAGTAGCGAGTTTCTCTCCTCTTCATCATTGGGACACCCCGAAAAACAAAAAAGGACTTCCGCGAGTGGTACAAAAAACAGTGGCTCTGAGAAATGGTCTCTGGCCCGGCTCGGTTGGTTAGAAGGGGCATTTTTTCCAAATTATCAACATCCCACACATTCCCTCTCGGCTGCGTCGGATCCAGCCTGAGCTTCATAATACGTCTTTTCACAACCGTTGGATGCGGTTCGTCGTTTCAGCTGGACATTGCATTTTCACAATCATCAACATACAGGGAAGGAGGGGCTTTCCTTAATCATGGGATTCCACAGCAAGACTTGCCATCACCTGCTACCATGGGCAGGCTGTTCGACAACGCGACGCGGATACCACAGTCACAAATACCACAATGGCTTTTACTCTTTTTCGCCTGGCGGTGGGAAGGATCGGATCTTGAAAGGCTTTGGCAAAGCCTTTGGGGGGTGGTTTTGGAAGGCGGCGGGTTTTGCATTGGCTTTTTGAAATCCCTAGCACACACGCTTGGGTGTAGACTGACGACCGGCGACCACATCTCGCTTATGGGAGGAACGGTGTCCCGGCGACGTCTACTTTGGCTCTTTTCATTTTCAGTGAGTGGGAACGGTGGACCCGAGAAACGGGATGGTTTCCTCATTTTTCAGTTGTTTTTCAAGGGATTACAGCTACAAGTGGTAGATTCGCCGCTACTCTGGTCCATAGACGATTCGCGCGCGAGCACATAGGGCTTGCTGCACGCCAAATTAAAACAGAGATTTCTCAATTCGTTTGACTCTGGCTGGTGGCGATACTTTGTCGAGTCGTCGGTGGTCTTGCTTGCTGGGCTGATTAACACGTTCACATATTCATCCTTTTGATCAATGCCTCTAGAACGGTCAACGTTGTTGATCAACGACAGACTGGCCGCCTTCTCATTTTTTATTGGATACATATGGTGGATAAGCAAGACTGGCCATGTACACCGTCAAAGCCGCGATTAGTGCACGGCGCATCTCTCTGACGAGCCAAAGTTCGCTGCTTGCGAAACCTTGATCCCTAGTACCCGACTTCTTGCCCCATCTTCTCCCAAGTAAGAGAGCCGAGACGGGCAGGGCAGGTAGGAAGCTGCTGTCTATGCGAAGCTGATGACTCATTCAGGCCCAGATTCCATTTCCATTCCTCGGTTCGCGGCCAGGAGACAGGGTCGACCAATGTCTCACCCAGATCATTGTCCCTACCTAACGCATTTTCTCAGGAGTTTGAGCGGTTGCCTCAAAGCCTGTTCGTCATGAGGTTGCAATGTGTGAGATTCGGACTCAGATGCTGTGAGCATGGGAGCTGACAGGTGAGCAGCCGTATGCGCGCATACCCGGGCGCAAGCGGTGTGATCGGAATGTTGTCGGCTTGAGAAGGTGGGTGCGCCGCAATCGACCACAGACGCACACCTGTCTCACTCCCTCCACCTCCCAAGTGCCCACCACCAGGACCGCCGACACACCGTCTCTGAGCAACAGTCATGCTTCGCGCCTAACTGAGTAATCCGATTTCATCACAACCACAATCCCGCTGTTAGCCGCACAAGAAGCCTATGGCTCCTCGTCGCGTGCTGCTCGATCTCGAATTCGATCCTCCGTGTGGATGGGATGCTGTTCCGATGACGCCTCTTCTGGTTGCCAGGCTCATGATGTGTACCGGAGCAACTGACTCTTGATCGTGGCCCGGTTTCCCGTTTCGTATTTATAAATAGTCCGTGCGGTTGAACAGCGCCATCCCAGGTCTTGGACTGTGATCCGAACGCTTTGCACCTCGCGTTTCGGCCGTGGCCGAGTCCCCTTGCCATGTGCGTCTCCAGCGAGGTTTTTCCGGCTCAATTTCCATTGTGTTAGTCGCCGGGTGTATCTTGATTCGCCACATTTCTTCTTTTCCTTGATGCTGATCCGTGTGTAGTCGATGAGTGTGAGGGCTGCCTTGTGCAAGCGAATGACTTGATGAACACCAAAACACTATAAATCATGGGTCGTCTCGATTCGTTTATAAAGGTCCCTATCTTGCGTGGCCATTGACAGCCCTGGCCTTCGCCGCACTGCTACTCGCACCCGTCGCATGACCGTTGGCCGTCTCGTTGGCTAGAGCCTTTTGCTTGGTTTCGTCCTCGACGTCCGTGCCCTCGGCCTCGCTGCGGTCGTCCTCGGCGATGTCGTAGGCAAGGAAACGGTAGGCGATGCGGAAGATGTGGAAGAGCCAAAAGAGGTTCAAGGCCTGCAGAGAAGCCAAGAGACCTAGAGTGATGTATTGGGATAGCGTGCATTTATACTGCTGGGCGGCCCAGTTGAGTTCGAAGGGTCCGACGGTGGTATATTCGGTGAAGAGCGAAAGGATAATCTTGAGGTTGATGAAGTGTCGCAGGTAGATCCAGACGCACACAAAGAAGAAGAAGTAAGGGGCGACGATTGGCGAATCGATGTAGTTGAGCGTCTTGGAGGTCTGTCGCGAAGGGTTAGTAAGCTCGATCACGTACGAAGACGATGTGCGTCAAGCCCGAGGATACGGTAAACTTACAGCAAGAAAGAAGTCGCTGATATCGTGGGTAGTGTAAACGGCCAACCCCATATAGGTGAAGTGGAATCGATAGCTGAGTCCAATCAAAGCAAGACTAACTATGTGGTGACCGACCAGCTCCTTGAAGTCCTTCCGAGGCTTCTCCAGGCCGAGCAGCAGAACGATAGCTTGTTGTGCCCAGTACGCGGCTTGGAAGAGATAGTAGAACTTGAAGCCAGCCTCATGTGTGACATGAGGAAAGTCGGCATACATGCCCCGGGTACTGAAGTACCACACAGGCGTTTTGCTCATGACGTACAACCCGGCAGGACCGAGGCAGCCAAAGTAGATGGCGGTATACATCTGCTCCATGAAGCGAGCTTGCTTGCCGCGAGACCGGAGACCAGCAGCACGGGCTAGGGGTCGCAAGAGTTCTTGCATGATGAACTCACGGGTGAAGGTGAGCACAATGGTGTAGAAGGACACGAATGCAATGTCCCATAGTCCCTTGCCATATTGCGCGGGCGCATTGGGGTTGGCAGGGTCTGGCGGCAGGCGGTAGGAAAGAAAGACGAAGCGGTGGATAGGATTCGTGTCGGTCGGGTTGGTGGCGTAGAGGGCGGCGAAGACGGCGATGATGATGGCGGGGAGGAGGTACGTGTGTTTGATCATGGCCTGACGCAAACGAAAGAGGACACCGCGTGCACGCCGGCGTTTTGAGTATCTCTTGGTAGGTTCGGACTGTGAGAGAGGGTCGATATGTCAGTTGATTCTTGAAAAGCAGTTGACGAGGGCTCGAGGTGGGATGTGTGCAAAACATGATGTCGGCCGAGGAGGGCCAGGGAAACGCAGGAGGTGTTGGAGGGGTTCCTACAGGCGAGACGGGCCTGTCCCCGGCAGTATAGCTCGCAAGTGCAGGGCCTGTGTCACCGGCGCGAATGTCCTGACCGAGTGCGCTGGACTTCCGGCGTCGTGTGCGAGAGGGGTTTGAAGCGTGGTCGACGGCCGAGTGCAATTGGTCAACGGACGTGTTGAGGAGAGGAAATGGTTCGGAATCGGCCATGTTTGCAGCAGGTTGGTGTGGGACGGCGTCTCGGTTCGTTTAAAGGTTTGACTGGCGGCGGGTTGGCTGGCAGTGGCCTCGGGGGGAAGAAACGTGGCGGGGGGGGTTGAGAGGGGGGAGAAGGAGGATTTTGAGTTTGAAGCTCCCGGCGGATGCGGAGGAGGGAGAGCAACTAAGGAGGGCGTGGGTTGGAAAGGAGGTTTTGGGTATTTGGACGTCGAGATGGTCAGGGGGGTGGCACGTTGTCGATCATGGAAGTCTGGGCAGAGAAGGGCAGGGCGAACGCGGTCGGCGGGTCTGTGGAGCGGGCAGGCGCAACGCAGCGCAACGGGGCAAGAAGGTCAGGTACTACTACGGCGTATGTAATGTAAGGTACTAGGTATGGTAGCGTGGAGTGGATGTCTCGGTTGTCGCAAGGCTGTTCCCTGGATCTGCTTTGTTTCGTCATGAAATTCGTCTGACCGAGGGTCCAGTCGTCTGTTTTCCCTTTTCCCACCGGGGGTCAAAGAGCCCAGGCGGCACGCACGAATGTGGTGTCGCGGAGCTGGTCGAAGAGGGAATCGGGGACATGCCCTCCGAGGCTCCAACAAGTCAACAAACCCGGGGGAGAAGGGAAGGAACGAAGACAAAAGTACGGGAGAGGGAGGGAGACGGGAAAAGAAAGAAAAAAGAAATTGATCGCAACAAAACAACATGCCAAGACAAGCAGACGCTGACCAACGAAATTGCACGGAGCCGGGCTGGCGGTAGCCCATCTGCCGGTCCTCTTCGGGGGGGCCCCATCGCACCCACACCCGCACCCGTTGCGACCCCTGCCCAACTGAGGTACCTACCTTACCTTACCTTACCTCATCTTGCATGGCCCCGCTGCGAAGGACCTGAGGGGGATGGATGCATTGTCACTGCTTGGTATCTTGGCTGCGCCGTACCTGCCTCCTCCCATACAGCGTGAGCATCCCAGACGGCTCTTTCGCTTTTTTGTGTGTTTGCCTTTTTGCTCCTTTTCTTCTTCTCTGCACCAGACAGCCACCGTTTGTGCTTCAGCCAGCAGACGTCAGTTGTTGCATACAATACCTGCCTACGGTACACCTCTATCCCAACCAACAGACCCGCTCCGCCTTTCCACTTGCACACAGTACGTCGTCTCTCCAACACACGCACACACACACGCACCACACAATTTACCAGGGCCATCCTTATGGGAATCGCAACATGGCAAGATGCAGTAGGCTCATCCCCCGTCCGCTGTGCAGCCTGGCGATAAGCAACCAGAGATGCCCCTGGCTGCCGACTGGGTTTCGCAAAGCTCAATGGCGCCGTCCTTGGACCGAGTCCACCAAAAGCTGAGCTGGCACCTTTGCGAACGAGTCAAGTCGGCCTCGCGATCGAGATCGAGATCGCATTCAGAATCACCATGGTGCTCGCCCCAGCTGGTCTCTCGGCGGACAGCGAGGCAGCCAGCACATCGGAACTCTGATTTTGGAGCAGGGGTTGCCAAATACATCCAGCGTCGTCTCTCACGCATGGCGTTCGACACCCGAGCCGAGCTATCAACGGCGCCAATTAGGACACTGTCGGGGTCAGCTCCGGCATCTGATTCTTGTCCCGCCACCCCGTCTCATGCCGGAACCGCATGCCGCCGTACAGACAACACGAACGCCGGAGGCCGCGTCCGCCGGGCCTACCTAATCGCCGATAAGCTGGTAGCAGAACACACGCGACCTCTCATCCTCAGATCTCAGATGTCAACCCCGCTAAAAAGCCAACCGAGCTAGGCCCCGCACCCGCACACCGTGTCGTTCTCCCGTCACATGCAATGGAACAGCTCCCCGCTCCAGTTGCTGCTGGAAACCCCGACCCGGCTTCCCGGTAGCCTGCCCCTCCAAACAGCCCGAGTCCTCACTGCAACTCATCCGCCTCTGCCTCAGCGCAGTGCCTCTGTAGCGCAACCAAGCCAAACCCAGGGGCCTGCAAGCACAACACACTCCGTGTCGCTCGCCCGACACCTCCGGCTCCGGCTCCGGCATCCTGTGGCAGATGCACCCGCTCCCGCTACTCCCGAAAGCCGGTAAGATCCTGACGTTTTCCCTTTTCGCGGAGCACACGCGGTCAGCGGTACACGACTCCCAAGCATCATATCGTGTCGACTCCCCACCCACCGCACACCATCCTGCTGCTGAATAACATAACTCGTCGACCGCGGCCGCCGGTAACGCCGGGTGCGCGTGCAGCAGACGAAAGAAACCCACCCCGCTTACGTGGTGAAGCCGTCAGCCACCGCGAGGCAAATAACTTGGCAAAAGGGGCAACAACTTCACCTCACCTGAGCAAACTCCCGTAACGGGGGCGAAGCAGACACGACCGCCAAGAGCCAAGAGCCAAGAGCCAGCGCCGCGAATTGCCTTTGCCTCAGCCTCCGGTAGCAATCTCGCTGCTCGTCTTCGCCTCTAGACCCATCATCCTAAACAGAACCTCGCCGCCCCCTCCGAGGTAGGCAGACGCCGGCGACACACGGCCTTTCGAGGCTGTCAGTCTCGGGCCAACCAGCCGTAGCTTGGCATCTGGAAGCTCCGAGAGGTTCTTTGACTCGACCGATATCCACAGAGCATCCTGCCAAGTCTCTGCAGCGGGAGGAGCAAAAACAAGGTGAACCAGTCTCAGCCCCCCGTGTCGCCCGCCCAATTGGCTAGGCCCAGGGCCAAGAGATGCGTTGCGGGCGCTCGATCGTGCCCAGCGAGCGTTCCTGGCTTCCCCTACTGACTACCTTACACAACTTTGGTCAGCAACTAACCCTACCGTTCGTTGATTGGGAGGGGCCGTTATGCGAATAAAACGCGTCAGGTGTTTTGTTGCGGAGGTGTTCGAGCTGTGAGACGAAGCTTGCGCGTCAGCTCTGCCTCAGCCTGTTTGTTGTCCGGCTTTCTCGAACAGCTCACAGCAGTGAGAATGTTCGAGTCCGTTGCGAATTGGCGGCTGCTCAAGTCGACAATTCGGGATCAAGATTGCTAGCTGTTGTAAAGCCGTCAGCTCATCCATAGCTGTTCACGGTAGGCGCAACACAGTGGTCAAGGAGTAAAGTTAACTGATTTGAATCATGGACGCGACTGTCGCTAATCTTCCTCTCACCACCTCATGTCCCCTGTACACTGCCATCTGGTATCCGCTCCGGCTTCCCCAGCCTTGCTGCTCACCCCCGTCTCTTCTCATCGTCTCTCCCCCATGAGGCCTGCCAATTCCACCGCGCGGCTTGTCTCCACCAAACTCGTGTAGTCGAGCTGGGCACTTCCCGAGAATTCAACCATCCAACGCCCATCTCTTGAGCCTGCGTCGCCGGCTAGGCTGTCCCGTTCCCAACATGTACATTGTGGCCCACGTATTCGGCCACCGTCATCATTCGCAGTATTTGGTTTTTTGGTTGGTGTCCCCGGCCCCTCGGGGCTTTCTCCACCCATATACACATCGGCCTCGTCCATGTACTCCGCGATATACATTCGAAATTCAAACCAAGGCTCGTGCCAGAGCCCTCCATTTTCCCACGTTGATGCGCCGTCATGCGATGCAAAATAAAAATAAAAATAGCCACAGCGCCACGCTTGCCGAAATTGAAACAGATACACAGTCAAACGTCCACGGCCGTCAAGAGTCCCGCTCACGGAGTAGGCGGCGGTCCAAGATCGTCCGCCGGCCGCCGACCCTGAGCCACGCTAGGTGACGGCTGGTCGTACTCCTGGTGCTGAGGTCGTACTCCTGGCCAGAGAGGCGGTCGGTTGAGTTGCAGCGTGGCTGGCTCGGGGGTTCGACTTGCATCGCGGGATCGCTGAGAGAAGTTGCTCATGGTCCTGACAGGATTCCCTGTGGGATGGACCGAGAGAGCTGTTGCAGGAGTGGCAGTGAGAGCAGAGGCGTCGCTAGTTGTTCTGGCGAGTGCCGTACGTTCGGGTACGTCGTGGTCGTCAGCCCGCTCCTCTTCGAGCAGCTGGGCCAGTGCGGCACCTTGTCTTGGCGGCGCAGGAATGACCGTCACAGGTAGGCTGTCCGTTTCGGGTGTTGGGCGCATCTTCTCTCTGATCTTCTCCGCCTGTGTTGCCGCAAAGTCCTCCAAACGGGCTCGGAGGTCCCATCGCCCAGCATCGTCGTGACCTCCGCGAACCTCGGGCTTCGCGTCGGTGTGAGCCATCACCTCGGCAGGTGGGTCACGACCATTGCGGCGGAACAGTGGGTTGCCGACGAGAGACCTCCATCCTTTCCTGTTCTGTGTTGGATCCTCTTGAGCTTCTGTGTCAATTTCAACAGCTTTGTGTGTGGCTGGTCTGGGAACAGGTTGTGCCATGGTCGGTTCGTCGGTTTCCGAACTTGAATCGCTGCTAGACGATGTAGAATTGCTCCTGGACATGGCTACAGCCTGGTTTCGCTGCGGTGATGTCTGGTTGGCACGTTGGCCAGCGACTTCTGGCGTTCGCGATGTTGTTTCTGATGGCAGCTGATACCTGACGGCATAGACGGTGCTCGCGGCGCTCGCTGTGTCGGTTCTGCTGACTGGCGTGACGGCTGGAGCGGGCCGGGAAGGCCACATTGGCGGGCGGAGCAGACCGCCCACCGTTCTCTGGCCGTTCGGGCCGTTGTTCGCCGCATTGTTGCTCTGGTTGTGGTTGGTGCGGTACCTGTTTGCAATGGATGACATACCGGGCCACAGATTACCTCTGCCACTGGCCATGGGACCTTGAGCGCCGGCACCACCTTCGGATCCGTCGTGGCGGCCGTCGCCATCGCGGGGACCGCTGCGGTTCTTCCTTCGCTTCAGCCATGGGAACTCCGACGCGGACACTTCTAGCATTTCGTCTCCGTCAAAGATCTCGCGACCCAGAATGCCGTCCTTCTTCTCTTCTCTTTCCAGTGCCTCAATTCGTTCCACCCATTCCCACACCACGACGCTTGCAGCCGCGGCTCCAACCCAACGAACATAATCACCCCATCCAATAAATTCGGGCTTTGCCATGTCCAACACGAAGAACACAACGGGGACGAGGATGGCGAAGAGAGAGAGGGTGGAGACCAGAACCATGTTCTTCATCAGCGGGTGATAGAAGGCGTATCGCTTCTTCATAAGCGAGTAGTAAATGACCCACGCGGCGTACAAGAGGCCGAGTGAGAGTTGAAATAGGTAACTGAGAGCGGGAACGGCGTCGACGAAGGTTCGGGGGCGTGCGTTGCCTTGGCTTCCGCTGGTGGGGAATTGGAAGCTGTTGAGTGCGCTGAAAATGAGGTTGAGCGTAATCAGCGCGAAGGCGGTCCACTTGATAATAACCTTCTCCCGCTGCCGTGGGAAGAGTCGTGTGAGAGTTTGGGCTTGTGCCAGCCACAAAAACGTGTCGGAAATGAGGCGGATAACCTTCAGCTCGGTACCGTCCATGACCTCCAACTGCATCTTGTTGGCGTCTTGAATCGCCCACTTGTATTGCTCCTCTGCAACTTTGAAGGTGTCGGCGCTGGCAATCGTCAGGGAGATGGCCACGGTGACGGCTGCTACTTTTTGCAGCCACGGGCGTCCGCCGATGCTGATGCCGTTTGATGTGCCTCCACCGGTAAAGCCGCGGCGACCGAGGTAGACAATACCACCGTCAAGGAAGGATCGGGGGGTTATGAAGAGCATGATAACGAGCATGTACGCTGTCACTGTGGTCGCGGCGAGAGCGTAGCAGACGGGAAAAATCGAGGCGTAAAAGGGGTCGCGAAAATCGGTGTATTGCACAGAGCCGCCGGACGCGGCTTCTTCGTGGTTGATGCCATTGTTCGCGATGATAATAGGTGCTGCAGTCGCGAATTTGATCGCGGCGGCGCCCAACGAGGGCAGAGGACTCGCGGCCGGGGCAGCGAGGTCCTCCATTGTCGCGGCGCCAACTCGTCGAGTGCTTGTCGATGAGGAACAGAGCGGCCAGCCGCAGGCGAGGATCTACAGGGTTTCCTCCTACGCGCGCGTGCTCGCCATCGAATAGACCATGCAGTCGTCGAGAATTTCGCGGTTTCGATTGATGGTATCGGATTGTCGTCGTCGTCGTCGGGGGGAAGACGCGAATTCAGGCTCGGGCGGGCGGATGGCTGCAGCCAGAGTCGAGGACACGAGTCCGGGCGTTCCAGTTCGCACACACTCGAAGGGGTTCAGGAAGGCAGCGCGTAGTTCGGGGGTCGAAGCATCGATTTGGCAAAATCCTCCAGCAGCGACAAAAATAGCGATGACAGGTCGCAGTCGAATTGTTAATAAAACGGGTCGAGGTGGAAGTCGTCAGAGGCCACACTGGAGAAAAAGGTTCCAAGAAGGCTTGCTGCGTGTGGGGGATGTGGGAGCGATCGCAGGCTGGGCGCCGAGAGATTCTTGGGAGAGCAAAAGGAAATGGGGGGGAGGAAAAGGGCGAAAAAGGGAGAGCAGCCGGGGGGAAAGACGGACGAGCAGACGCTATTTCGGGGGGGTACGGAGTCGTCGACGATGGGGAGTGGCGCCCTGTATTCTATTGCGCTTTGTTGAAATTGCTGGCCAGATCTGGCTGTTTTTGCTCGCGGTGGAGTCGTAGACCGTCTCGAAAGTGTTTTGGAATAGTAACTCGGGGGGGGGGGGACGCGGATGGATATGGGAGGATGGGGGAGCAGCGACGCCGTCCAGCGACGCCGTCCAGCAACTGCCCGGCGCTACAACTGGTGCTGGCGCTGGTGCTTGTGCTTGTGCTGGGCTGGTGTGGTGGAGGTGGTCTGGTCTACCTTACCTTACCTGGACAGGGGGGGTGGGGAGACGGACGTCGAGTGCTGCGCGGACATGGCAGAGCACACTGTGTAAGTACCGCGACACTGTGAAAGGCATAGTGCGAGGTGTAGGCATCCAAAACACCCCAGACACCCGACCCCTTCACCGTGCAGGCTGCAGCAGGCCAACGGTGCTGGGCGCTACTGGCTACGAGTTGGGCAACGACGTGTTGCGGGCGAACGCAGCGGCGAGATTACAGCGGAACGCGGTATTCCTCATCACAAACGCACAGTTTGGCGCCGTCACACACGGTACAGACCCGAGTCAGAGGGACCGGCCGCCCCAGCGATGTCGCGACCCTGCGCGATCGAGTACTGACAGCTTGGCAGACCCAAAGGATTTCGGAACGATCTATAAACACCAAGAAAGGGTCTGCTGCCGTTGATTAGATGGGCTGCGATGCGGTGCGATGCAACGCGGTGCTGAGCAACGACAATTTACGTTGCGCAGCCCATCTGCATCGCACGGCCGGATGCCTTTCCGCACGCCATCGTCGATCGGCGGACGCATTCGAATGCCGCCTCGAGGGGTAATCGGCGGAAGAGAGTGCGAGGCAGGGGACGAGGGGACGATGGCGACCGGGATAAAGTTGCGAGTAATTGATTGCAATGCATTCCCACATGTACAGCACCGTATCCGCAGCGCGTAGTGTAAGCGGGTTGTCCGTTCCATGTCCGTATTTCCGACTGGATCTTTCCAGAGTCAAAGAAACACCATTTCCGGGTCGTCTGCGGCCGACGGACCTGGCAAGGACGACGCGATACTGGTCCACGTCCGGCCGGCGGCGTTGGGTTGAGCAGAAGACGGCTGCGGGCCGTCAGCCACTTGCAGCTCGTTCTTTGCGTCCCTGGATTACATAAGGCCCTCGTAGGCAGTACGTACCGAAAGCGGTTGAGACACTGTACGCCCGATGCTAGGTACCTAGACTGCCACCGGCCGGGCTGCAGGGCCACCTCGCACCGTTAGTGGTCGCAAAGCGTGTCTTGCGTGTGCCCGCCGCAAAAAGGTTAGCAAGGGACGGTGCTAAGCCTCCCCGCCTCGAGGGAAGCACACTGAAACGGAGACGGGCAGCCGTGCTGATCAAGGACAGAATTCAGATCGCCCGCCGTCCCTTGGGCTCGGAGCGTTTTGTCTTGGCCCTTGAAACGCGGGAGAAAAGGAAAATCGCAGACAAAGACCGCAAACACGGCATGCATCCCCTCGAATCCCCCTGTCGACGTCGACCAGGAACTCGGTGTTGTTCCACGAGCTAGCTGTGCAGAGCGAGGTCTCGAGAACGAGAGCTTGTCTGCAGGCGAAGAGAACCGGTGACATCAACTCGATCGTCTCCCAAGGTGGCTTTGTCAACTCTAACGGGGACGGTGCGCGCCTGGGAGGCCGTGCGCGGGCGTGTGCCTGGTAAGAGCTCGCAGTTTGTAGTAAGCGATGAGGTGAGCAAACATCCGTTTTGGACCTGGCGACTTCTGCTGCCTTGCGTCGCTTCGGGGCTTCGGCGGCCACTGGACTGGAAGGGGAAATGATGAATGACCTGCCGGCGGAGGATTGCACACTGTGTCAGGGGTGCCCAGCACAGTGTTCGGCCTTGGACCCACCCCCATTTCCAGGCTGGGCCCATTGTTCGGCTGGCGGCCAATCATGGTTGATTATGTACGAATACTGGGGCCAAAAGCAGTGGATGCCGCGGGCCAACGTACACAACGGGCTAGGTAGGTAATGCTAAAAGAGCTGATGGCAGCCAGGGGGAGAGGGCCACGCCGGGCTGCAACGCCCACAGAGAGCGCGGCGAAGCTGCCAGTGCCAGTGCCAGTGCCAGTGCCAGTGCCAGTGCGAGGATCTGCCGTCTCGGGCACTTGGATGCGTCCATGTCCGGACGAGGGAGGAGCGAAGTCGGGGCCAACGGCAAATATTCATCGACACAGGGGTCTTTGGGTCTTGAAAACGTGCTTTCGGCGCATGTCGTGTCGTGCGACCCGAATCGTGGAGGTGGTAGCCAAACCGACACTTGGTCTACGTTGCTGAAGAGAACGCCCAAACACCAGAGCGTGTGAGGGAGAATGAGGCACCTCACTAGGTACCCAAGTACACTGGCACCTTGGGTTGGTACGGAGTGACGGCCTGAGCTGGGGCGGGGGCAGGTGACAGGCGCGCAAAACCTGTTGCCTCTCTGGACGAATCGGCCTACAGCCAATGGCCAATGTCAAATTTTGTGGGTGGGCTGCGACAACCCCGCTCCGTCCGTCGTGGTGGTGTCCCGGTCTGTCGTTGGCCCTGGCCTGATTCCCTGCCTCCCCAATTTTGGTGCTGGCAGGTGGGCAGCCAGCAGCCCTGAGGGAAGGCGGGGGGATTGTGCTCCTTCCTTCCCTTCCTTCTTTTACGTCTTCTCCTCTGGCACTGGTAGTGGCACTGGCAGTCGCATTCCATGGCACTGGCAGTTTCCCCAACCCGGGTCCCAGTCTTCCCACACCTGCCCGTCTTGGCTCTGTGTCTCTTGGCAAAGCTTATCGCTCGTGGCTGGCCAGAGTCTTGGCGATGCTCCTTCCCATTTCTTCATCGTCCCTTTCCCTCCCGTCCGCCTTCCGTTTGGCTGGGGTTTGTTGTCTACCGGACCCTGCGTGTCCATCCTGTCGCCCTCGTCCAACCGTAAATGCGTGTTTCCCCTCCAGACGAACTGCAATGCGTCCGACTGCTCGCACGCGACGCACGCTGCAACAGCGCCGGCAACAACCAACAATCAGGCCATACGGATACTTTCCTCAGGTTCGGTTTCCACGGTCCGCAGCCCGCTCCCGTCCGTCGCCCTCACCAACCGAGTCTCGCTGCTGGTCAAGAGCCCCGCATCGTGTCAGCTCACACTCGCGGCGGCGACACATGACTTGCCTGTCGATGCCTGCCAGCTGGATGCGAGGCGACTTGAGGCGACGTGAATTAACGTGAGGCAAGCCGGCCATGTCTCACCCCAAAACCCCGACCCGACACGCGACACTTGCCCGCACTGGCCAGCTGCCGCCACATGCGTCGTCTCGAACTGTTTGGGGCAGCCAGCGTTGGCCGCACCCGGTCCTCCACAGAGTGAGTTTGGTTGTTGCGACGAGGCCGGCATCACCGCCAGCGCGGTGAGCCACCAGCCGCCGCCGTCTCCCCCTTCCAAATCCCCGGGCCCTCCGTCATTCTAGTCCCGGCTTTGGTTCCGATTCCAAGGTCACAAAGGCACCATCGACGTTGGCCCAGCCGCCCCTCCCGTGGCCCCTTGGCCTACGACAAGCTTTCACCTGATGCCGCGTTCCCTGCCCGTATCCGACCCTTTTGTTGCACGGTGCCCAGCGAAAACCGACTGCAAAAACCGCCAAGTCGGGTGCCTCCGTTGCATCTTCTTCCTCTTGCTGCGCGACTTTTCTGCCCATCCCCTCCACAGGCACAACCCAGCCTGAAGGGCGGCGCACACTGTTTCGCTCGACGCAAACGTGGAACAAATTCCAGCGGCACGCGTGGAGAGTGAGTTGGGTGACGCCCGCCCTCACAACTTCTAGGTTATGGAAACCGACTCGATCCAGAGACTTGGGAAATGACCAACGCTCTCGGGCAACTGCTAATCTTGTCCAGGGGCCGCTTCAGTCTCGTGCATGCCACCATGGCCCAAGCCGACATTTCGTGGTGATAAAATGCGGCTCTTGGCGATGCCAAGATCAACCATATTCCAGGCTCAGATCTCTCCAGCTTCCAAAACCACCGACGGGCAAAGCTTTCTACGCCAACACGCTCCAGACCCTTCTGGGTGGTTCAGACAGTCTTGGCCCCCTCGCCAGATTCGCTAGGCCGTACCAACAATCTGCAAGCTTCCCAAGACGTATCACTAGCCCTACTCGTCCGTCTACGAAGGCCAATCAAGCGAGGGAAATGACGCAGGAATCTCCTGATTTGGTCTTGGGACCTACAATTCGACCCGGAAGTAGACACAGATTCCTGTTTCTCGCAGACGCTATCGCGGCACAGGAAGTACACACCCTTAATTCACGCCCCGTGAGAAAAGGTGTAAGCGAAATGCAGGCATGCCTTGGCTCACAGGGCAGTGAATGTCCTGGACGGAAATAGCTTGCTTTGCCTGCCGCGTTGGCATGTCTGACCCAACCAGTTGGTTTGCAGACAACACGGCAAGAAGCTGGCGATGCCGTCTTGGGTTGCGCGCACCGGCACGTCTCCAGTCGTGATGAAGTGCACACAAGCAGAAGCCCCACGATGACCAGTCGACTCAGCATTGGCAGTCCGCCCGGAGGTGCCCGGTGAAGTCCAAGTTAGGCCGAGTGTTCTGGGGCCATATCCAAAGATTCCTAACTCCACTCCATCCGAGTGAAGCGCTGTCAGCATTAGGGTTGCCCGTGAAGCATCTTTAGTCGCCGGAGTCGTCACCAGTTGCGTGTCGCGAACATTTTGACATCAGACAAGCCCTCTCGTATCGTAGCCGTGAACCATTCCAGGGGTATCAAATCATCTATCAGCCCTATTCGCCAGAGCCACACACTCGTCACCCCTCCTGCTCGAAGCTGTCGTTGAGATATCCCACAAAGCTCTCCCTCATCCTCTCGACGCTAAAGTTCCCCACGCCCTCGAGCCCGATGCCCCCGCGGTTCAGCCCGACGAACGCCCTCCGCAGCCTCTGCAGCTGCGGCAGTCCGACCTTGCGCCCGGGAAGCTGCACCGCCAGGTCCCCGCCACCGGCCCCGCGGGGGATCCTGACCTCGCCGCCCTCCTCCACGTCGCCCTGCCCCTGCAGGATCTTCTTCACCACGTCCTGCGTCTCGCGGTCCAGCACGTACAGGTAATCCCCGCCCGCCTCGCGGCTGCGCTGCACCGTCGCCTGGTTGGGCTTGACGACCTTGCGGCCCGTCCCCGCGATGGCGTCCCAGAGCTCGTCAAACACCCTGGCCGTCTGCGCCTCGTCATCCTCCCAGATCAGAGTAAACAGCGGGCTGTCCCAGCGCGTCATGGGGTTCGGCTCCTCGTACCGGAAGACGAGATTCTCCCAGTTATCCGCGTCGTACGCCTCCTCCTCTTCCCCTGCGTCCTTGTCGCTGTCCTTGGTAGCAGCCTCCCCCTCCTCTTCCGTCGTCTCCGTCGTCGTCGTCGTCGTCGTTGCGGTGGTCTTCTCCTCCCCCCTCCTCCTCAGCCTCTCCTCGTTGATCCCCTTGGCCCTGTCCACGCCGCACCCGATCTGCAGCACCACGCTGGGCGTCCTCACGGCCTTGGCCTCGCAGTGCAGCTGGTACCGCCACCCCTTGATGTAGTTGAGCCCGTCGAGGATGACAATGTCGCGGTCCGAGAGCACGCGCTTGACGGCGCCGTAGACGGCCGCGCGGGCGTCCTTCTCCGAGGCGTTGGCAGACCGCGTGTGCGCCCGCACCTTGTTCGGGTCGAGGTCGTACACCTCGCGCGAGATGGACAGCGTCGAGTCCGAAATGTAGTGCAGCCTGTACTGCGGCTGTTTGGTCGCGGAGGAAGTGGGAGTCGACGACGAAGATGGGTCGGCGGCGGCGGCGATGCGCTTCGCCAGGTGCGCCTGGAGCTGCTTCGCGCGGGTGGTCTTGCCCGACGTCGGGAGGCCCGAGACTATGATGAGCTGGGCACTTTGGTCAGTTCATCAACTCCGAGGCTGTCAAGAGGTAGAGTGCGTACCGGCATGTTGGCGTGATTTGAGATCGTACGTGAGGATTGTCGTCAGCTACGAGAAAGTCGAAGGTGAATTTGGCGGGGTTAGGTTTCTGGGGATTTTTCGTGATCAGCTACCCCACCTACCGGATCGGGCTATTTCAGTCTCGATGCTTGTACCAGGGACCAGGGTAAGAGACTCGGCGGCTCCCAGGTACAGCCAGTGAATGGATCCAAGTCGGCAGGACTCGGCCACAGGGCCTCTGGTTAATTGGTTTTATTCAGTCAATTATGGGTATCTTTAATTTTGTAGTTCCATGGAACGCCCTCGCCTCATCCTTGCAAATGCGCATCCGCACCCAAGCCCTCAGTCTTTCATATCGTGGTCCTCGTCAGCCTCGGGAATAGCGCCCATGATGTCGATGTACATTAGCATCCGCTTTCCAGCAAGCTCCATTACCTCCATCGCATATTCAGCCTTGAGAGGGGGCATCTTGTTCTTAGCCTTTCGACCTGGGAACTTTGGAAACTTGGCCTTCCACTTACGCGCCTCGATACCATTCGCAGCAGCCGCCCGGAGCTTATCCTTGGCGACTCTGAACTCCTCTATGGAGAGGGAATGAAGCAGGTTCTCGAGGATCAAAGCAACCCGGGCATTGTCGTCCGGGTCGGCGGTGTCGGCATGACAGGGCAGGTAGCACAACTCCATCACATCTGCGTTGACGACGATGCGACCGAAACCCGCTGATGCTGAAGGAACTGTCTCCGGGTCCAGATAGGTTCTCGGTAGCAGGCGGTCCAGCTGCGTGGTCCAAAAGTCAATCTCAAAGGCGGGGCCGACTTGGGCTCCCATGTCCGACACGAACTGCTGGAAGAACGACAGCGGCTGATCTCTGAGCTGCGTGCAGAGCTCATGCATGTACTTGTGGTGCGGCTGGAAGTCGTCTGGGAGGCGTTCAGCAACTTCTGATAGAAGGTCCAGCAAGCGCAGGCGCAGAGGAATCGAGTCGGCCAGCGAGGCGGCGACGAACTCGCCCGGCTTTCTCTTTGGTGTGGGCGGGGTCGTCGGGGCTCCGGGGCTGTCTAAATCAGACGGCTCCAATTCATCCACCAGATCATCGTTGAAGTAGTCTCCAAACTGATCGTTCTCAATGTCCAGCGCGTTCATCCTCTTGCGCTTCCTGTCCTCGCTTGGAAGCCCCTTGGTCTCCTTGTTGAATATCTCGGTGAACCGCTTCAACGACTGCTCAGAGCCGTCGGCGAAGACGGCCTGACAGATCGTTCTGAGACCCGACGCGTTGAACTCGGCCATCTGCCTGATGTACATGACAATGATGGACTCGCTTAGGTTCGTCCACTCTGAGACTTGGGAGGAAGAAGATGCCTCTTCGTCCATACGCTTACGCTCCTTAAGGTCAGCGAAGAGGACGTCGAGCATGAACTCCAACCAAGTCTTCCAGAAACGCCATCGATGGGGGTGGACCCTGCTGCAATTGAAGGCCCAGCCGACGACAGACCAGAAGTTGTGCACACGATGCCAGATGCTGTCCTCGCCAGCCATCTTGTTGCTTATTTGGTCGCCGTCGATGTCGTCGTCGTCGTCTTCATCGTACCGGTTCCGACGGCCGTACTGCACTCCGTGGAATTGGAAGGCACCCTTGAAGCCGGCGTTGATCGGACCGACAATAGAGAGCAGGTTGCGCATGTAGTCGAGCGTTTGCGATCCGACTTCAAGGCGGTCGGGGCCCGCGGCTCGGGTGGTATGGCTGGGGTGGATCACCAGAGTGTTGAGGAGGGCAAGGTGCGTCTGTGGAGGAACATAGACGGGCTTCTTCGTCGTGTCCCTCCGCGAGCGGCCCGCGGTGAGGAGGCTGTTGAGAAGGCCGAGAGCGCCATTGTCTGGAGGGGTCTTGGTCAGTTCGGATCGGGGGGTTGATGGGCCTCGCAGGCGAACGCACACAGGTGCTCTTCCAGATAAATTTGGCAGTGTGCCTTGAGTTCGCGAGGCAGCTGGCTCGCGCGGGAAACCGAAGGCGCAGGAACGGGCGGGCTGACCATCGCATCGGCGACTGGAGGGGATTGAAATGCGGTGCGAAAAGAAGCTGGGGACGAGACGGCGGACACTTCCGGCGCAGAGTAAGAGTGCTCCATCACGGGCAGCGCCTGGAGGGGTTTGACGCGTCGGAGTTGCGGCGACGCGACCGGAACTGCCCTGGGCGCTGTGGTCAATTAAAGTCGTGGGGGTCCACAGGACAACCCCGCCGGATTTGGAACCTCCATCCCGGTCGTGGTGGCCTGCGCGCGCTGGAGCCTAGCACCCTAGGTAAGTAGGTACCTCACCTTACCTACCTAGGTACCTTAAGGTGCGCTAAGGTGATGGTTCATCTTGATCCAACGGAAGGCAAAGTGCCCTTGGCTCTCTTCTTTTCATCGTGGCTAGGCACCTGGTACCTTAAGGTAGTGGCAGGAGAGTCTCCGCCTAGGTAGATAGGTAATGTTTAGTTTGTTTTATTTCAATAAGCTATGATAGACTCTATAATGTTCATCCAGAGCCCGTTTCAGTCGCCCGCGCTTGAGGTACCGTCGTAATGACCAGCAGGGCGCTCTGCCGGCCGACATAATACACTTCAGCTCCATCTCAATTCAGTGGCATCTGCTGTGCCGTCGTCTTGTTTCCGTCAAGGGCCTAGAACTTCAAGCACCCCAGACTTTTTCCAGTCGTCAAATTAGCCCTGGGCTTCGCCACTCAAGGTCTAGGGTCGCGGGCGGCGTCCAAGTGGACAGCGCCCGCCCCCACTGGAACTGAACTGTAACTCACACGGGTCGAGGGGTGCTGATGGCTCGGGCTTCGGCTGACCTTCCTCGCCTCTGGGAGTCGTAACCATGCGCTCCGGCCTGGCTATCATCTCCGTTTGACGGTTGGGTCGCGAGGTTGAATGTGCAGAATTCGACCAAGAGCGTCGAGGTTCCAGGAAACGATGCCTTGAGGGGGGTGCGTTGATTCTCGCAGTGGGCAAGATAGCGGTTCGCCTTGGTGAGCTTAGGCAACGATGTTGGTGGGGCAGGATCTGGATGCTGCAGGCGGGTTGGTGGTGGTGGTGGTGTGTAAGTAAGTGAAGGTGCTTTAAGGTAAGGTACCTAGAGGCAAGGTCGGTATAATGGCAATGTTGCAATGTTCAAAAAAGGCTCGAGTGCGTTGGTGCAGGAATGCAAGCCGAGACTGAGGCAGGAGGATATGGGTATTTTATAAGGCCGGGCCAGGACAACGACGGCGGTCGACACGAGTTCCAGGTCCGAGGCAGCAGCAGCAGCAGCAGCAGCACCAAGTGGAAGAAGCCTCCCGTCGGTTGAACGCTGTCTACCTTACCTAGTCGCCAAGTGTGTCACGGTATCGCCAGTCATGGACGTCCCGTCGTGCGTGAAGTTCCAGTTTCGCAGAGTCATCCCCCATAACAACCCCTGGAAAAGGCGCCGATGAGAGCGACGCACCCTGCATGGTGATTCGACGGGCCGCAGGGGTGGAGGAACGTATCGCGTGCTGGGCCCCCGCGAAATGTTTTACAACAGTCAACTGGCCTGGCGCGAGTGAAGGCAGAAGAGGACATGGTCCCAGGATTTTTAGGCAGAAGCAGGGTCCCAGCCATCGCTGTGCCAGGTGGCAGGTGGGAGTCTGCCGCTCGATTCACCGGACGGGAGTCTGTTGCGGCCACTGCCCCGCCCCGTGTTGCCCCTCCCAGCCTGCCTTGCGCCGCCCACACGGCGCATTCCCGAATTGCGACCGCCGGGCCACGTCACGAGGGTCAAGGCACTGCTGCCCCTCGCTGCGAACACCGCGTGTGCGCGCATCTTTTCGTCGTCACAGAGCCGCAGATGTCTTGGTTGCCGAGGGGACGCTGGCATTTGCTTTGTTTGTCTTCGAGGAACCATCAGGTAAGGTACCTACCGAGGCAAGGTAGGTACGTACGTCGGTGCCGCCCTTACCAGAGGCGGCCAGGCAGACGAGACGAGGAAGAGAAGAGGCAAACGCGACTGTATTCTCATCGGCGAATTGCCAAACCGTTGGCGACCATCCCGTCAGTTGCAATTCCAAAATTCCAGAGAGCACAATCGATCGAAACATGGCGCTTGACTCCTGGAGCTTGGCGTGTGCAAAAGGCAGCGTCAACGACCGCATAAGGCCGCAGCCCATCCGCTCTCCGCGCCGCCATCAGATCGGAAAGGCTCCGGCAGCGGTGATCCCTGCGCCACCTTGGGATGGAGGGTTCGTATCGACAGGGCATGTCTCAACGTTCGAGTCACTCGATGATGGCCAGCATCACCCAGAGAAACCGGGGCATTTTGCGAATCGTCTCTGTTCTGGCGCCGTCGAAGCTGCCTACGCTGCCTGACGCCTGCAAAGTGCCAAGCTTGCCATGAGAGTTCGCAGCAAGTACTGGTTGAAACAAGAGACACGGTACTGCAGCCAGACTCAACTCAGAGTGCTCTTCAAAGCAAATAGCGAAAATGGCAACTTGATTGCCTCGACCCAATGTGAGGAATGACATGTGGCTACAAACAGTGGTGGATTTCTAGTGCTCCCGATTACCCAAGTAAGATCCGGTGCCTTGTTGCGCCGAGGCAACCTCGTCTGTTCTCCTGCAGCTCCCCAGGATAATTGATAATTCCAAAAATAACACCATTCAAATCGACCTGACAGCCAGCAATTGCGAACGAAGAAATTAGATTCAAGACCCCCAGACTATTCGTCACCAATCGCATTAGCACATAACAATTAATTGAGCGAGTGAAAGACAAATATCGGTCGTGTGCAGATAAGGTAAATCAAGATCGGAAGATCTGAGACTTACATGGGTCGAGAGGTGGTGGTGGGGGTGGTTGTGGTGGTGGCGACGGAGCTTCAGATTCAGGTCGGGGTTGCTCAACACCAAAATCTCTCGCGATGCGCCTCGAATTCAGCTTCATTTTGTCCTGATTGGATACGAGTGTAGAAGGACTGCCTGATTGCCAATTGACGCTGCAATCGCTCTGGCCCCGAGGTCAAGGGTCTTAAGAGGGGTTCTGAATAGGAACGGGCGGAAGCGCGACCTGAGACGCAAAGATGAAGTTTACCAAGTATTGAATAGAATTTGTCGACGAGGATGGGGCTATGAAGAGGAGAATGTTCAAGAGAAGTCTCTCTCGATGATTCCATGGGAGATGGGAGCATCTTATACAGGCCGCTGCAATAGCATCAGAAGCCATATCGTTAGAATGAGCCTTGCCTCGCCTCTATACCTGTCAAGAAGTCCGGAGGTGTCACATTCCTGGAAAACCTGCCATCTCTCTGTTTAATGCCGTTAGAATGGATGTTCTGGGAGAAAGGGGCAGTCTTGACGGGCTGAGGGGAAGCTCAGAATTGAGGCAGCAAAGACACTGCACGAGGGACCCGACCAATCGAAGACGTGAAAATGAAGAAGATTTTATGATATCTGACTCCATCATACGTTCCGAATGCAAGCTAGCAAGGTCCTAGAAGCTCCGACTCTGGTCTTAAAGGACTAGCCATGATGTCAATGAACCTTCTTCGCATCCTGTACCACCCGCTGTTGAAGCGTGCCAGGTATAATCCGGTCTGGTTATTCCGCCATAGATCTGTTACCGAAACTCTTGCGCCACAACTGTATTCCCAGCCCCTTGGCCTATGTTGTCAAGAGGCTGTGACGGTGTCGGTCTTGTGTTCAGTTTCGCAACAGGCGCCCAAGACAGTGACGACTCAACCAAATAGCCGAGAGTATGTCAGTGGACCCACATGGCACAATACATAGATCTAGCACATCAAAGATTTAAACCTACTGGTACCTTTTCAAATCTCTGTTAGGTGTCGGTTGTCCCAGCCAAATCTGGACTTCACGGGGGTTGCTGGGGTTTACCGCTGCCCCTGTGAACTCACACTTGTTGTTCAGCGGCCCCAACGACGAATCGGATAATTCACATGCTACCTGTTTTAAAAGACTCACAGTGCCCTGCGTATTTACACGTGGTAGCTGGGTACCCGGTCGCTGGTCCCTCTCATCGATGCGTGTGCCGTGCATCGGCCCATGGGCTGGAGCCTGCGTGGCTGCTCCGGCAAGGCCAAAAGTTACTCATACCAGAATATCCTCCATAAATACACGTCTCCATGGCAGCAAGGATATGTACGATCTTTGCGGCCCGAACCATTGCCCCGAACTTTCCTGCCCAGTCTCGACCGAAGTGTCTGCCTAATCTGGGCAGATGGACCGAACCGCCTGAGGTTGCTGGAGTATGCCTTCGGCCGATCTCACGGATCTCACGATCATCTTATTGGCCGGACTACATGTACTGTGGCTCAGGGCTGGAAGGAACATTCGATCGATTTGGCCACCAACTTGTCCGGAGCCAACGGGCATGAGTTGCGGAGGTCAGCCCGCGGAGGCCAACGACCGCCAATGAGCTTACACGAAAGCAGTCGAGAACTCTGGACCTACAAAGTTCAAACAAGCTTAAATTCCCGTGCGTAGAAGACACGAGGGTCGGGGATTCAGCTCGGCCGCGTCGGACTGGCATCACAGCCACCCTCGCCACTTACACCCTACGTTAGGTAGTTACCCCACACGGCAGACCACGCGGCAGACGCTTCTAGAGTTTTCCGGGGCTGTTGCCGTTCGCATCCCACATCCCGCCCGGTTCATTTCTTGTTTTCAACGTTCATGTCATGGGAGGTTATGTCGATGTCTGCCTCTTTTGCTAGGCGTGATGATTCCTAAGCGCCAAGCTATATTTACCGTACAAGTTGCTTCACGATACTTCTACCAAAGTCACATGGTCAATCCACGCCAGAAGTATGGCATGGGTGCCAGATTTTATGGTTTCTTTTCCGACATACTGAAACTTATATATTGTGCTAACGAATTTCTCTGGATTAATTCTTGCTATTGGAGCGCTATTACAGATGAACCTCAAGCCTACCACGACTCTGCCATCCTCCACGCCCAAACCGCCAGATAAATGACGAGTCACCACTTATCCATGCCTCAGTCCGTCAAAAATGTGCACCTCACGAAAGCCACAACCCGCCCAACCAAGCACGTCCTCAGGTGGTCAGCCGGGCGACCGATGGCCGGACATCCCGTCCTTCCTACTCCCACCCCCACTCAGCCCCCTCCCGCAGGAGGGACCGCCTCCAGGAACGACGATGTCGACCTGTCATAATTGCCGAAAGCGGATATCTGGCACCTGGCATTGGCTGCGGCGGTTAGTCACCAGGCGAGAGGGGCCGGCTACTGCGGAGCCAGCCCCCGGAAGGGTAGACTCCGCATGAGACGAGATGCATGTTACGAGTGTATTCAGTTCCGCTCCCTGTCTGTTGTGCCACATCAGGGCCTGTCGTCGCCCCATCGTAGCTCTCTATACTGTACATACCCCCTTGAAAAAACAATCAAAAAAGCAAGAGTCCAACGTGACCGCCCAATCCAGGCATGGTGAGAAAGACGCCCATGTCCACACCCCTCCCTAACGCCTGTGTGTGTGTATAAAAGTGTACTGTAAGGTACCAAGAGCTCATAGACCACCTCCCACTCGTAGAGCCAAGCAGGTCTAATGCGAGCCTGCCTGAGATGCAGCCCTCTGTCCGTCCGCTCGGGACGGAAGTGGGATGGGCCACACCATGTCTCTACCCCTCTTGTTCGAAATTGGTACAATTTGGTCGAGCCAATGGAAAGCCGTGGGGCTGACGACGTCGTGTATAGTGTACGTTGTCGATTCTTTGATGATGTAGAGATGTTCCCGTTGAACGCCGTTGATGTAAAGCAAGTGTCTCAGGGTGTCGTCGTAGACACTGGCGGCTTTGGGCCCCTTATTGACCGTTGGCTGGTGCTGGTTAGCTTCTGTTCCAAGATGTTGGGCAAAGGCAGAGGTGATTTGACTTACTAGGGTCGTTGGGGAAAGTGGTCTCGTCGCCATCCTTCTTCATGGCGATCATGTTCAGGTTGTTGTTGACGATGGCGGCCATTGTGATGTTGTTGGTCGAGATAGTGATTGGAATGAAGTGTTTGAGTGTTCAGATAGAGTGCGAAGAGTATGTGGCTTGGTAAGAGTTGTTGGACTGAAGTAGATGTCGATGTGATTGGGATGTGTTGGTTGGAAGAGAAGGGCACATTGCAGCACCTCAGGCCTTCATTTATATCCACGAGACGACATACTCGAGCTTCAAGAGAACCACTGCGGACCACTTTGACTCACAAGACAGACTGGAAGGCAGACGGAACCATTGCGCCCCCTGTTGTTCGGTGTGAATATCAAGGGGTATCCATCGCGCTTCCCAGATCAGGCATCAGAGGTTTAGGCAAATACCACAACAAGCCCTGAATTCCGTAACGACAAAGCCCATGAGCAAAAGGGAATTCCCAATTGCGTAGGACACGGCGTGCGCCGCTGCGCAATTCCCATCCAAACCCTGGTTGGCTGTGTACTTAGGCAAATGCACGAGTGTCATTGGTTCATGACATTTCCATTGAGGTGGTGAGGGATGGGTGCCTCAGAACGGGGGACGGCAATTCGTTCATGGGCGAGAAAGGGAAAAACGTGCCCCGCCGCAATAAGGCGCATCTGGCATGGTGCAGGTGAGTCAGATCTGGAAAGAGGCATACAAAGTGAGGCCCGAGGCGAGGGGGACGAGATGCGCATTGCTTTGGAGGAAAGAACCTAGGTCTGAGGCAGGTACCGTTTGCGGCAGTGGGGAGGCTGGGTGGGATCGCTGCCTGGCTGGTACGGCGACGACGTGCAATGGGGGCCTGGCTAGGTATGGAAGGCAGCAACTCCAGTTTTCCCCAGGCAAAAGCCGGCAGTCTCAGAGAAACACCGTAGAGGACACTGGGGTTGCAGAGCAAACGAAGAAAACCGTCGCGTCACGGGCTGTGGCATGTGCCTGCCTTACCTTGCCCGTATGGGCACTTCAAGGCATCCGAGGCCATTGTGGATAAACCGTGGGACAGGCAATGTGGCTTTGACCCCTCGACATTCGGTGAGTGACAGCGACAGTCCCAAAAACACAAGCGATGGCACTGCAATCGATCGTGCGCATTTGCGCCATTGCGACGGGGCAGAAAGTAGGAACAAGATACAGATTGCATTGGGATCAACCACGTCAAAAGTCGAAGAAGAGTGGCACAGCCCAGTCCGGATGACTGATACTTGTGGGCCTCGAGTTGCCCGGCATGGCGGAATTCAGTCATCACCGGCGACGTCGGCCAATGGATCGCGTTAGGAATCGAGGCTGACACGGCTGACACCGAGGAGTCGGGTCGGTCGCCTACTTTCTGTGTCAAAGAACGGACGGACAGGGCAGAGAAACAAGTAGAGGGCCCAGTTAAACATGGCGGTGCTGCTCGACACTTGGGGGGGAAAATATGTCGGAAGTCACTCCCCTCAATTCTCGGTGACGTCTCCCACCATGATTGATGGAAACCACCAGAGAAAAATGGATAGGGGCACAGTCCAGTTTCCGTCTAGCACTCAAACTGACCGAGCACAAGTCAAAGTTGTCGTAATCGGTTGATTATTGGTGCGAAAGTGTATGAAGAGGAAAAAGAATCAACAGAGAAGAATTTGCCGTCCGCGGACATTAAGGCAGACGTGTCGTTGCCTGGGACTGCCTAAATTAGCTAAGCATCTGCCCGCCTACCTAGCCAATGGCCATGTCCAGATAATTTTGAGGCCCCACCCTGCTAGCCGACATTTTCTCACCACAAAAGGTATTTAGTCCCTCCCATTTCCTCTCCCATCTCCTGTTTCCATCAATAAATCTTAACGTGCTACCCGCCAGACACCAGCGACCCTGGACATTACCTATGCATGGTACTTTTTCAACCTCCGGATCCCGCAGCAGCTCTGTTTCATTGTACGACACTCGGCGCTGACGGGACGGGTTGCACTTGGCAGTCGCTGGCTCGAGCAAGCGCCGAAGCCAACGGCGGCGGGATGACGCAAAGTACGTGACGCGGTTTTCTTTTCCATACGGGCCGGAATTTCCGACCAACCCCACGATATGCCTACACTTCGCGACTTCACTGCGCGGGAGTGTCAACTACTTTTTTATCGTTCGAGTGGGAGAACAATCCAAGGTCTAGACAACCAGTCCGCTCCACCCTGAAGCCATAGAGATAGTGTGGCATCAGGACTAAAATCGGACAGACATTTCGTGACACTTTTGCTTGCAGATAATGTATACAACGATGCTTGAATATTTGAGAAGTCGGTGCGCCTTAATCGCCCGGTAAATTACGTAGAAGGGTATATGTCGTCACGTCGTTAATGCCTCGACTCCGGTCCCAGCCCGCCTGACTGCAGTCTACAGCCGTCTACAGTGCGGTATCGCCAAAGATGTACTTCTCGTTCAGGAAAGAGAGCAAGAACTTGGCGACCATGCGGCCGGTGTAGTTTACTGCAACATCACGAGGGAACGGGTGTTCCTCGTTTTCAAGTGGCAGGATCGGGTCCATTGTCAAGAAGTCTAGATCAAGGTCTGCAAAACGTCAGTATCCGGTGTCTCAGAGACCGTGGCACGCGAGCGAATCTTACAGCTTTCGCCTTGGATCAAGTCCCTCAGCCGCAACACCATCTCAATGGCCGGCCCGTCCATCTCGCCCTGCTCAATCCAAGAGTTGTCTATGAGAGGGTTGAACGGCTTCGCTGATGTGTCCCGGCTGTGCGTCTGGTAGATCTGGTGGAACTGGTACGCAAATTGCTTGAACGGCATGTTCTCAACCTCCCTGTTAATGTTCAGGGCGTCTAAGCGCCTGTACTCCGGCCGCGTGTGGTTTCGTATGCTAATCTCGTTGAGGGTGACGACGAAGGTGTCGGCTGCCGTTTCGACCGACTCCATGAATAGGCAGAGCACAAGGAATGCCGCCAGGCAGGGCGCCCATTCCCTTCGCGACTTGGGCTTGAGCGACTTGGAGAAGGACTCGAAGAGGTGTTGCATATCCCGCATCAGCATCTCGTCAATGACCGCCTTAATCTGTCGGTTAAGCACCCGCGGCGTCACCCATGGCACCTCTTGAGGCACAAGGCCCGAGTCGCGCAGGCCTACGACGCTAGAGCGGGTGATGCAGAGGTGGCGGGTCATGATGAAGTGGCCACTGTATATCGCCAGGGCCTTCTTGACCATGGGAAACTGGAAATGTCAGCCAGCTGCCGTGCAAACAGACGTCACGGAATGCTCACATCGGTCTTGTCGGCGTAGTCCCGCACCACCTGCAGGATCCTCTTTGGTAGGTCGGTGTGCCGGATCGATTCCGTCACCAGCTGGGCATATTTGGACTCCTCAGAGATGGCTGTGATGTATTCCCTCACCTTCTTCTTCAGTGCGTCTCTCTGGGCGGCAGTATCCAGTTCCAAGGCCATGGGCGCCGTGCCCCTCGCCTGCAAACCAACCTTGTCCTTTCCGACGTGCAGGTGGTAGTGCTGCTGGACATCGTCCGTCCTGGGCTGGAAGAATTTGGCCCGGATCTTGAGCACAGCCGAGAGGCCTGAGAAGAGCTCGACATCCCGTGGTGCGAGCTCCTCCAAAGCGTCTAGGTCGACGTTCTCCTTCATGAAGGCCAACATCTGGTCCTTGCGGAAGTGCGCGCGCATGAAGTCTGGGAAGAGCGCCGTGTGGAAGTCAGAGAACTGCCAGCAGATGACCTGCGGCACCTGGGCCGCGAGCTTCTTGCAATTCTTGCACGGCCGCTCCTTGTCGCACTTGACCTTGCGGCTGTGGCAGCAGAAGCAGGCGCCGAGGCGGCGGACCTGCAGTGCATTCTGCTTTGTGGCGTCGGCGAGGGGGCCCTTCCGACCGCGCGGGTTCGTCCGCATGTTCTCGAAGCACTCGAAAAGGTTGGGCAGGCCGGCGCGGGCGGAGATGGAGTTGGGGGTGACAATGACGAACTTGCTCGCCGATTCGGGCGCCTTCTTCTTCTCGACCTTGCCGTTCATGACCTTGCGGATGGGGCTGGTCGCGGCCTTGTTGGTATCCTGCTTGATGACGGGGGAAGCAGAGTTCGAGCGGTTCGGACTCATTGATGCGGATCCCAGCGGCGAGGATGAGAAGTTCTCCATGACGAACGAGGACCCATTGTCGACTTTGAGGGTCGTTGGGCTCCAGGGGACAGGATTGGCATTGAGTTGGTTACTTTGTGAGTGGCCGAGGTCGAGGTTGATGTCTTGGGATTGCTGCTGGGCAAACGCCTCAAGATCTGAGAAGGGTACGTTGGAGTTCTGAAATGAGTTGATGACGGAGGTCATTTCTGGCACGTGGTTTGGTCAGCGGTATATACAAACGTCGTGGGACTTGTGCTCACCACTCAGCTGCTGTGAAAAGAGGTATCCTTGCGGCGTCAGGATGTCGGGGTCCTGGGCGCCCGCATTGAACTGAACATCCGCTGATGAAGTCGGGGCGGCAAAGGCCTCGGACTGGTCCGGGAAAGCCGCGGCAGAGAAGGCGCCCTGGTCGAGGTGGTCGAGGTTCAGCGGAGATAGACTGGCAGGATCAGAGCCGGCGACGTTGCCGACGACAGCAAAGCCGTTCAGGCTGCCGCTGGCCGGGCTGGGCAGGAAACCGACCGACGATGCCGCATAGGAGTAGTCCAGATACTGCCACGACTCGTCCGTTTCGGCCCCAGACTCGAAGTCGTAAGGTGAATGAGGCGTCGGGCCTCTTGAGGACACGGACGCCATGGCAGCGAGTCTTTGGCTGTTGAATTGGATGCCTCTCGATCTCGAAAGTCGAAGCCCACAATGGATGGACCGTTGCTGATTCAGTACCGGAACGATTTGTTGTCCGGGCAGGCCGTTGAGCTCGAGTCGATTGAATTCGAGCCCCTTTGTTCTTTTTGGAGTTGAGGCGGTCCTTTGCCCCCAACGTCAGGTGGCCAGCAAGCTGAGGTGTCGGCAGGCTGCGTGCTGACGCCCAGTTTCTAATCTGGCACGCGCGGAGGTCCGTTTTGGCGGTAAGGGAGGCGCCGATTCTTTCTTATTCGGCGTCGTCTTGGGTGCACAGTGTATGGGATTCGGTCGGCTCCTGGAAGGGCTTCTGGAGTCGTTGAAGCCGTCGTTTGGTCTCGTCTTTGCTTGTCGCGGGAGGAGTCCTGCAGAGGTTCGGGGGCCATGAGAAAAGGGTAGCAAAAGGACGGCCAACGAGATTAAAACGTGGGACGGCTCGTCACCCCATGCAAGTCGAGTCGCTGCGCCGCACATTCCCGCATCCTCCTGCTGGGCGCCGCTGCTGCTGCCGCTGCCGCTGCCGCTGCTGAACGAGCTGGACCTCCTCCCCTTCCTTCCTCCCGCCCCCAGGCTATGCCGTTTTGGGATACCGAAGGAGTGGACTCGGAGGACACGGGTTGACTGGTGCGCTAGGCCCGATCCATCACCGGCCACTGCCCGGACTCGGCGGCGCGGGTGAGCCCTTTGCCACACCGGTGACCGAGGCCGTTCGGGCGCGAGGCCCACGTGCGGTCATGCGGCGTCTCCTCCAACTGGCACCCAGTTCACAACCGACACCTCCTCCTGCTTTGGAGAACGACACCGCGGAAACAGCCAGGAAAGAGCTGGCGGATCGGCGTTAAGTGCAGCCAGTTCTCGGCAATCGGCACTGTGCTCACCGCCTGCGCTTGCACTCAGACTGACACTGCTTGAGTACCTTACCTACCTAAGGTAGCCAGCCCCCTGTCAACAAGCACCCTCTCGGAGCGGGATCCCACCTTCCAAGACCCCTCGTTATTCTACTCTGACAATTTTCCAAGATCGACCGCCGGGCTCGCATCAACGAACCGGCCCGGGCCCTGAACCCTTGATCATCGACTGCCATCCACCCTTCGATTCGTCCATCCTTCGACTGTGCATCCCGCTCCCGGTCTATAGCAGGAAACAAAGAGTAATAGAAATAAGCGTTTAGCAGCCCTCCTAACCAGCCTCCCATATCGCGACTCTCTCGCTTCTCTCGCCTTACCCAGTCGCATCATGAACCATTCCGAATATTCCATCCGCAGTGTCCCCAGAAGAGCTGCCCTGGATCTCCAAGTGGCCCGCTTCCGACCCAACCTCGCCAATGATCACTCAGCCGGCTAGAACGGAACAGGAGACAACCTTCCAGCTTTCCCTTTCTTAACCTTTTTTCATTCATCGTTGCCTCGGCACAACGTTTGGCTCTAGATTGTTGCCTGACAAGCTCGTCACTCCCACGAACACACGAAGCTGACGCTCTCCGCCAACTCTCTCCCACGTCACCATTTCCCGACCTGCATACAACTACAACCTTGTAGTCGAATCTGACCATCTTCCGTCTCCTCATCATACGAGTATAGCAACATCTGGCATGCCCTCGCCAAGATAGAGTTCCGCGCGCGCTGCGCTTGACTAGGAGCACACGCACATCAACGCCCTCTCCGCATCCACACACACCTACATGCCATCCATATTTGGCACAGCTCAGACAGCGAACCCCTTATGTTACGGAAGCTAGACGGCGGCCTCGCCGGCCGGCGCCGCCTCTCCCAGCTGCCTTTGCCCATATCGCCGACCGTCCCAAGAGACGAGTCCGTCCAATAGCCCTCACACGCCGCTAATCACGCTGCTGCCGACGGCATCCTGCCGCAATTCCTTCAGCCTTAACTCATGTTCGAATCAGAGCTATTCACGCCGTGCGCCGAGTGTTCAGAACCCGAACATTCAAGGCTTGCCGGCAACGGAAGTCAGAATGAGTCTTCAGCAACGCCGGGCCGGCTATAGCATCGTCATGTTATTCCCTCCCCAGTTCGCCTTGACACGAAACTGCCTCTCAAACATCGAAACACCGACTCACATTCCGAGACCGAAATACTTGGCACGACACCCTCATCACAGACCAGGAGAAGCACGCGCCATTTCCGTCAAGGACCGCCCAGTGGAAGTCTTGCCTGGACGAACCCCCTTCTCTTACGTCCGCCCTCCGACCCCCCTCCCCCATCTCTCACGGACTCGACCTGCCCCCCACCAACTCAGTTGGACGCAATGGTCAAGTCCCCAAGATAGAAATCTCAAGGCACCAGAACCATGACCAGGGGCACCGCATTCTGGTCCGCACAAACCTTAGCTGCCACATGCTCTGCTTATACAATCTACAGTCAGCCAAGATTCGAAACCGCCTTCCATCGGACTCTGACGCTTTTCCAGAATCCCGCTCCTCCTAAAACCCTGTTTCGTCGTTTACTTTAGCCATTCTTCCACCCTGCTTCTGCCCGAAACCCCCTGACTCCCGGCAGGGAGAGCAAATAAAGGCAAAAGTTATGAGAAGAGTAGATGGCGAGACAGAAACACATGGGTAGCGCCCAGGCCAGGATGTGGCGCCGTGTTTGCCATGTGCCCGTTTGCTTGTCATTGTTCACCAACACCACACCCTCCTCACCCCCCTCACTAGAAAAGCAACCTTGCCATGTCACTACCTTCAACCTACCCATCACCGGAAACTGTAAGTCTATATCATACTGCATGTCGGCTTGTGGCCTGGCTTTTTACCTGACGTAAGTCTCAAGGGGGTTTCCGCTGGGGCACGCTCGGCGTTTAGCACCAGCGGCCTGCCACATACCATGCGGAGTTCACCTACGTCTGCAGACGCAGGTTACCTCTCGGTCTCCCCCTTACCCGCAATACCCAACCTCTTCCCCTGCCCTTAGTCGCTCGTTCGCATCATGCTCTCCCAAACCCTGGAATTCGCCCCCCTCTTCCCCGGGTACCCATCAAGCGGGATGCGATATCACGGTCTCCCTCCTGTGGAAGGTGAACCACCCGTCTGTCGATCGCCGTTAGGCCCCCCTGGCCGCCCTCTCTAAGCCACCATTCAGGCACGGAGGCAGGGCCCTATCGGCTGATGATCACCGGTTCATTTCAGCCCAACGTCTGCCATCATCTGCACCCGAGCGGTGGGGGCAGGACCACGGCCGTGGACCGCCCACCAAAGCCCATCTCATGACCCGAGACACGTTTAGACATTCGGGGACGCACGGTTCAGAGTCGTGCCATCCGGAGGTTTTCGCTGAGCGTAAATAGTGGTGACGTTCACGATCCTGACATCAGCCATCACGAAGAAACATCGAGTTAGATTCTTTGGCGCTAGGAAGCGCGCCCAGTCTGGGCCATAGGGGATATCAAACTGCCGAAGATTCATCTAAGCCACCCGACCCGGTAAAACCCAAGAGACACAGAGAGAAAGAGAACTAGTAGGGATGTGTCCAAATTTGCTCTCCAAACCCCGAAACTCGACATGCGCAGCATCAGCGCACCCTATCAAACAGCCGCCCGGAAGAACCAGTGTAAGTAATGCGAATCAAACCAACAACGTCGAGACAACTCCAAGACCCCTTCACACGCCATGGCAGTGCAAAAATGAGGAAGGTGAACAAAAAAAGAGTCAGAAACATACCAAGAAAACACTGAGAAAACAAGGTTGATAACGATGTACAAGAGTTTAGCCCCCCTCCCCGGAGAAAACAAAGAAATCCCTGGCGCCCATCGCTTCCCTGTAGCATCATGCTAATGGCCTTTCGCTTGCGTAACCAATTCGTCAAGGGGGGAAGTAGGGGCAGTAAAAATCACTCCGTGTCTTTCTCTCTCTCGCTGTCTCTTCTCTCGGCAGTAGTGACAAAAAGCTTTGCCCCCGACGATGGAGGGGGCGGACATTACCATTTCCATACCTAAGCCAAATAAACAAAACATGACACACCCGCTTGCCAAGTGATGGAGGAGAGAAGCTTTAGCTAGCTGTGGGTTATTTTTTTCCGTGGTGATCGTGCCTTGGGGCCGGTCATCCTTTTGTGACGCCCTGTTCCGTATCCAAAAAAAGGCATCTACTCTCTCTTTCTCTCCTCTAAAGAACGAGAAGTGTTCCGCCGGTTGCGCAGAAGTAACATTTTCAGTTCCGTCGTAATTCCGTATTTAATCGTCATCGCCCCATTTGTTCGTCGTCGAAAACACAATCGCTCGTTTCATGTCTGGGTATGGATCAACGACGTTGTGAAAATCGCGATTTGAGGGGCAAACAGTCTGTGTGTGTGTGCGTGTATGTAGGAAGCAGTAACTGGAGCTTGGTGGCGAACATGATTTAGCTCCTGAATCGTGACGCAGCGCGCTCCTGAATTTGCTTCTCCGTGGAAACGTATAGTCGGTCGAGGTAGTCCATGGCGCTCGCGTCCTTGAGGATCTTAGCGACCTGGATGCCCGCCGAAATGAGCTGTAAAATGTTGCGGTCGTCTTTCAGCGGACGACTCTGGTGTTTGGCGGCGTGCCGCATCTCTAGCGAGTTCTCGAGTATCGTGACGAACTGCTTGATCTGGCCATTGTAGAGCACTCGTGCTGGAATGCGGCGCTTGGTAGCCAGACGCTTCAAAAGGTACACCCATTCAGTCCACTCCCGATCTTGGGGCCTCTCCACGGGCCTCATGTCTTGCGTCAAGGGAATGGGAAATTGGTACTTCGCAACAAAATCGTAGGCGCACTGAGAGAGCCTGTCGTTGACCTGCGTGAGGACCAAGTCTTGCTCCTGAACGTGCAAATTCGTGGGCAGATGGGGCAGTTCGCGTTCCTGCATGGCGATATACTCCGGCGGAGGACGAGCGAGAAACTGATGGGGGCCGTCGAACTCGTCTCGGTTCGATGGTCGACGTTGAGGCCGACCTTTCCCGTTCACCTTGCCCTTGCTCGGGGGTGTCGCGCCGGCTCCATTCTCGAGGGAGTAGTCAGAGAGGTTCGGGGAGGCGATGATGTCGTCGACCGAGTCCGTTGGGGAGTATCTTTCCTGGTGGTCCCAGGCCTGGGAGGCCGTACTCTTGTACGAGCCATAGCCACCGGCACTACTGGTGCCGTACGTTCCAGATGGTGGTCGGGAGCCGTACGCCGGAGCAGCGGCGGCGGCAGCGGCGGCGGCAGCGGCGGCGGCAGCAGCAGCATGAGGGTTGGCTCCAATCGGCAGGTTGTAACTACTGGCGCCGGGAGAGTACGTAGACACGCTTGAAAGGCTCGGTGTTATTTGGCTGCTCCGTGGGAAGATGACGAGAAAATAAAGCATCAACGTCAGATTCTTACCTTGATGAGCGATAGTAGCCGTTCTCAAAACCTCCGGCGGGCGGAAATGTATCATTGTACATTGAACTTCTCTCGACGGTCAGTTTCCCATCCTTCTCGGAGTATCAGCAGGAGACAAAAGGAGCGGTCCGTACCTCCGCGTCGAGTTCCACGGTCCGTTGGACATGGCTGATGGTCTGTAGGCAAAATCCGGCTGTGCCATATCTTCCGGGGGCATAACGATAGAGAAAGAAAATCAAGCAGCAGTCTTGGAGGATTCCAAGAAGTCCAGAGATGGAAGCCACGTGAAATAAGAATAGTCCTTGGGTGGGCAGGTCAGCCCCCGGGTGTCCAAAAAAGAGTCTCCTTGGGCTGTGATCTTCGGCCAAGTATTCCTGGGAAAATGCGGCAAGATGTCTCCTCAAACACAAGGGAATCCACGATAACAAAAATGGTCTTGTTCCAGGATGGTACCCTTGAAGAACTCCGGGTCGTTGCAAGGGCGGTGTGGGTGTTGGGGGGGTTAAAGCAGGTGATCGGTCCAAAGAAACGACTTGTCTCCACGACGGCCACCTTAACAGACTTGTAAGACGCTCGGGAAAGGCTTGACGTGAAAAGACACTAGGGGGGTTAGTGGAAGAATCTCTCTGGTTTTGCTGGCGCAAAACGGGAAAGAAGAAACCAACAAGTTCCTGGGATGGACGAGGATGAGGGAGCGGGCAGGATCCTGACAGTGGATGATTAAGTTCGGAATGGAGGCATTTTATGTCTGCTTGCGATGTCCCTCCTCATGGGGCGTGGTATTGGAGCGGCGACAATGGAAGATCCCTGGTCTGGAGGGCAGAAGGATGTGGTCCGTTTGGAAGTCGAGGCGGAGGGTTAGACAGGGACCAGGAGAGACGCAGTCCGGCGAGACTTGAGTAAAGATTTGCATTCGCCCCAATGACCAACACCACGGAGACGTCTGTGGTTTCAAGCGGACGGCTGCCGCATGGGCTGGAGGATACGTGACTGCCAAGCGCTGTAGTCCAGAAGGTTCGTCCGTCGGGCGTCCTGGGATAGATTGGTTCGCTGAGTGCGGCGGCCCTAATTACTGGAAGTTGGCATCCATCCCCTAGCTGGTTGAGCCTTGCTTTTCGATTTGCAACGTGAGCACGACAGAACAGGCGAGCCGACAGTTGAGGGGGAGATCAGCGTGGCCTTTGATGGCTGGTGCCCTGCGTCCCCTCTATTTTGGCGCGATGCCAGGTCGACTTCTTGACAGTTGGCCCCTCTTTCAAGGAAGACCCCAGATACCAACAAATCTTATGGCCGGGCTGTAAGGGCGGGCGTGTGAAAGCCACTGGAGCCATTGGACATGCCAACTCTTGACGAGGACGACGGGGCCAATTGTGTAGAGTAGGGCACCGATTGGGCTGTGACAGAAACTTTTTCTTTGCTGGGCTGGAGAATTGTTGCCCGAAAGGCGGGAGTAGCTTTTCGGTACCGGATGGGATGATTTGTGCAGGGTTGTACCTAGCGGGAGAAGAAGCGGTGACAGCATGCCGGGTTGGGCACAAATTGGACAAACAATACCGGTGCGGATACGATGAGGAGGAGGAGGGGGACGCGCGCTACCGACGGTATGTGCGAGCCCAACCATGCCTTGATGCCCACTTGGTAACTTGTAGTTGCTTTTGGCGCTTCGTTGAATCAGGAACCCTCGTTTCCCGGACCCAGGTATCGCAGGATGGAGACTGCGGCCAATCGTCGCCGACCTATTGTCCCGCCGTGCGAGTCTGCCTGTCGCGTTGCTGACGGCTGAAATTCCCACTCGAGTTCGCCTTTACGCACGCAACGGCAAGGCAGAGTGGCCGCAAAGGCCGCCGTGACAAGTCTGCTGGACGGACGAATGATCCGACCTTGTCGAAGCGACGTGAAGCTGGTATTGTCTTGTCTTGTATGGGAGCAGGGAACCAGGGCCCATGGGATCCCAGAAATGGAGTTGATGGGGCTGGAGATTTGGGGGAGACTTTTTTGGCGCAGCGACGGCCAATGGCGGCACTGGGGGGGGGGGCTTCGAGGGCCGGTCGTTCGGCTGGCTGCGAGTGACTAGTGTCGTCCATCGACTCGACATCGACAGCCAGGGCGAACAAGGCGGGATGACGTGCGCCTCGGTAAACCCTAGCATCCTGGGAAGTATGTCGATAACCTCAACGATTCGACCCTAGAATGGAAGACGCAAAGAGAAGGAAAATAAAAAAAAAGTCAAGCGCAGGCGAGGGTGGTCGGACGATCGCCGGCAATCTCTGCGTGTATGTGCATGATGCGCGGGCAGACAGATTTGATCGATCTCCGGGTGCAATTAACGGCAAGGCGCCCGACCCAAGGCGGCGCGGTGGAGGAGGGGGGAGACAGGCTATTTCGTCTCTTGATGAGCTGTCAAGCGCCGCCTCGTGGTTTGCGGGGATTCTGCGGGACGATCATGGTGCCAATTTGAGATGACGTTGTCTGCTATGATTTCAGTCGGTCAGCTGTACTCGGTTCAGTTCACTGTCGTAACACATGCACACGAGTCGACCATGGGAGCAAGATGCCTTTCACCCCGCGTTTGTGCGAATTCGACATGACTCCGTTGCTTCGTCGACGTCGGGACTGAGCGCTGCCGTAACTCTGAGGGCGAGTGTGTTCGTCCGGCTGCTCAGTGCGGAGGTGCAACGGCGGCAGGCTGTGTTGTCCTGTCCTGTCCTGTCCGGGCATTGAGACATGGTGGGCGGATTTGCAGCGTTGTTTCGCATGGCTTCCACCCAGACCGGTCCCTCCGTCCCTTGGAGGAGTGCCGAGGGGCAAGACGAACAACGAGGACGGAAGGGTCTTGGGCAGTCCATGTTTGCGGGCATTGACCAGGCCGGGATGTGGCGCATGGCACGGCGAAATGCGCATGACAGGGCCGAAATCACAACCGGTGTGTTCCACTTAAAATCTGGCGATTCGGGTGCGTGACCGGGCACTTTCACCGCGTTGTCAATGCGCTCAAGCGTCTTCGGGGCGTTGACTCGACCCCGGCTGGGCCGGGATGGCGGCTTTAGCTCTCAGGGCACACCTAATCGAGCTGCCCCCGTGGCGGGTTCCTGATCGGAAGAAATCACCCGATGCCTGGACGCGCCCCGGTGGGAGAGGGATCTAGCCATGGAAGCATGTTCGGCGTCCTGGTCCGGTGTAGAACAACGTTATTTCAAGGGGCTGCTGGTGCCTGCCCGGGTGGGTGTAGGCCGACTTTGGCAGCGCAACGCAGCGCAGGGTTGTTGCTCCATGCCAGAGATGACGCTTTGAAATGGAATTATTGCCGGTGGGCCGTCTGTGTTTGGTTTGGTTTCGAGCAGAAATTCTCTTCCTGCCGTGAAAAAGAGAAAGGAAGAGGGCGAGAATGCTGGGGTTGAGGATCGAGGCAGGCGGTTGTGCGTGAAGATGGTAGGTGGCGTGTGCTCTTAGGAGGGTTTCAACACTCGGACGGCGGGAGGAAACAGCCGCACTGTGCACTGTGGCTTGCCTTAGCCTGTGGCTTGCCCTTAGCCTGTGGCTGGCGTGCTCTCGGAGCCGAATGGGACCTCCAGATTGTGGAGAGACCTCGCTTACTCCATGGCCCACCCAGATTACCTCCTCGGCTTCCCATTGGTTGGCTCTTCATGCACGTCTCGTGTAGCAAACTCCCGCCTGACGCTCCAGGCCAATCATCATCATCATCAATAACGCCCTCGTGCCAGCAGAGGGGTAGGAGGCTGATAAAATGAAGAAACACGAGTCCCAGGCTCCGAGCACCGAGTCTTGTCTATCAACTACATCTCCCTTATCGCCAGAGAACTTCCTCTCGTCCAATACAGCTGGACACCACCCCCCCCCGGCCTGGTCTCATGCAGCTGCACGATCAGCCTTGATCTGGGTCGCATAACCGTCGTCACCTCGTCAAGCATGGTCAATCAGCGCCGCTTTAACCCCCGGGACTGTGTGGAGTATCATTGACATCGTCAGAGCTGAGTGAGTTGATATGGCACCGCCCAAGAATCGCGTGCGCAAGTTCCACCGTCGAAGCAAGAACGGCTGCTCGACATGCAAACTGCGGCACGTCCGCTGCGATGAGCGTAAGCCTCTGTGGTATGTCCTACCTTGTCGTCGTTTGTCTCCGTTTTCTTTCTTCATGCTCTGTGCCGCGGCGACCCATCCGCCTGGTCCAGGCCTAGTCTCCTCACCTCAGCCGTCGCCTGACGTTACCCACAGCACCAATTGCCTACAGACCGGAAGGGACTGCATATACCCCGAGCCCGACCCAGACTTCCAGGCCGGCCAAGAGTCCCGCGCCGAGTCCGAATCGGCGTTGATCCCGGTCGAGGAGTCGGCCCGCCTTGTCAATGTCTTGTCGCACCAGCCATTCGCCGGCTTCTCCGGTGACTACCAGTTGTCGGAAATGTCGCAGTGGCTTTTCCATCAGTGTAGGTCGTCTCAAAACCTGGTCTCCCTATAGCCGTCTAACGTGGGCCGCAGTTTCCAACTTCTATGTCAGGGGCCAAACACCAGTAGAAAGGGGCCAGAACCTGTGCAGGCAAGATTCCAGCCACCCATCAGAGCATACCATCATTGCTGACGCCTCAGCTAGTGTACAGAGGACCTTCCTGCATCCGGGCCTGCTCCACGGCTGTCTCGTCGTCGCTGCCTGCCAGTGGGCTTGGGTTACAGGTTCACTCGAGCATGTCAAGGTGCCGTTCCTCTACCACAAGGCAGCAGCCTACGAGTTCGCCAAGAAGCAGCTTTCCGAGTCTGAGAACGATGTCAGCGACACGGCAGTCTTTGCCATAGCGACACTAGCACTCACAGAGGTAGGCAGCCGTCCGTATTTGGATGTAATCCCACCTCTCCAGGGCCGAGGCTAACACGATGTAGGGCGCTGTTGGCGACCTGGATGCGTCCTCGAAGCATCTACGGGGGCTGCACAAGTTGACGCTCAAGAAGAATGGATACAACCTGATGAGGTCAAATCTAGCCCAGCAAATGCTAGAGATGTGAGATGACCCTGGCCGTAGTGGATCTGACATTGCTGACTAGTTGTCGTAGGGCCGGGAACCGTTTGCGCAGGGGCGAAGTCCACGTCATCCACGACGCCATCAGTGCTGATTTCCAGCCAAGTATCATAGCCCTGTTGTTCACGTCTTTGTGGGACATGGAGAGTCTCCCTCCGCGCCAGGCACCGAAATACGGCTGGTGGGAAGGCGCTGAGACGCCAACCGACGTGCTGTGGCAAGGCTACACCAAGGACCTCAACTGGGAGCTTTCTCGCGACTTTGATCCCGAGCGCAACATAGCCACGATGCTTAACGGCGACCCAAAGAGCAGCAGGGCAAGCTACATTGCAACTTTCTTTTACCTCGTCATGGCCGTCAACGACAGCGAAATGGACTGCGTGTTGACGGTGTGGCTCCTCGAACAGCTCATTGACGACGTCTGCGACAAGGAGGCAGAGATGATTGCGGGCTCCTTCAGCAGGAGCCTGTGGTTCTGGAGCGTTATGTTTGGTGCCGCAATAGCCAACGCGGGCAGACCCATCACGTCCACTGGCAAGCAGCAGCTCTCAAAGTGGAAAGATATTTACGCCGCGAAGCTGTGTCTGGCGAGCTCGGTGATGCAAATCGGCAGCTGGCAGGCAGCCAAAGCGGCTCTCGCTGAGGTTGCTTGGACAGACGGATCCGATGCCGAGAGCCGGCTGCGAGAGATTTGGGAGGACGCGGTGTCTAGTCGGGGCGTCCAGAACGACGTCCTTGAAGTAACCGGCTGAGGGACGGTTTGCTCACACAAAGAACCCCTGACCCAACAGTCGTGATAAGAATCGATTAGGACGTATTTGAGGGCGGAGAAACAGTTTGTCCAGCCCGAGACAACTTCGAGGTACCCGAGTCAGATGGCTGGTTCGTTGAGATTTGGATCGGCGTGCTGGGTCGGAAACCCAAGCGACCGGCACGCATCTTCGGCCTCATTCGCAATAGTGCAGTTCGGTAAATTGAGGCCCGAAACCAGCATATGGTCATTAGTGGCTGAAGAATTCAAAAAGAGATTATCATTTAGCTCGAGAATGAAATACGGCTCGGGTTTCGCATCCCGCCATCGATACCTACCAGGGCAAGATCGCCGCAGTTGCGAATCCCCTCATGCTGCAACGAGAGGCTTTTCGATCGCCAGCATCTGCCGAGGGCCGAGCGCAACAGACTTTGATAGCATAAATCTTGTCAGGGATGACGGCCATCCGACACATCTGCGGTGCAGGGCGCTAATTAAGGCGCAACTTTGTTGGTACGTGCGAGTGAGGGCGACTCTGGTACATCAGACCGGTAGCTCGGAGTCGCGACGAGTCACGTGGACATGCAGCAGCATAACTCCGCCTGACTCGAGGGAAGCTCGCGCGGTCCCTTGAACTGACAGGCTGGCCAACTGCTCAGCGCTTCGCATCCACGCTCGCCGGCACAGGGCAGTGGAGCCGTTCGCCTGCATAGTCTGAGCTGGCAGGAAACAGCTGGGCGGGAAGGATGGGGGGCTGCGTTTGAAAGGACGGGTGGCTTGGCTAAGGTTGCGGATGCTTGTTTAGAGCCACGAGAACGTTGCGGCAGCGGTCGGGTGTTTACATCAAGCGGCCGCAGCTGTGTCGGTCCACGGAAAGCACTCAAGCGGAAGCATCCTCAGTGCCGTCGAAACATAGAACACTACTCTAGCATCGAAAGTTGATAGGGAAGAAATTTGAATGAACCATCGCCGGCGCCTTGGCTCGGAGCAGCTTGGCGCGCGAGGAAGAGTGAGGCAGATGGATCAACAGGCGACGCAGGAGAGACAGAGAGAAGAGGTTGAACCTTGTCGGGCGACGGGTCACCGAGGCAGTTGTTTCCGAATGAAAAGCGCATTGATCTGTTTCCTCCCGTTGCCAAGTCTGCCTCTCATCCCATCGCCAGTGCCTCCGCTCGCCAACGGGCGCTATCGTCGCACGTCTGGGCCGTTTCCCCTCGTCCCGTGTCCTGTGTCAACGTCAGCTTTCAGCCATCTCGCATAAGACGACCCGACACCAACGGCTGCCCCGCGTCTCAACCTCACGCTGGCCTCAAAGTCAAGCCCGCCAGCTTCACCATCGTCAGACCGGCCGGAGTCAGATCAGGCTGGTGTGGACCGGCGCAGCATGTTGAGGAGCCGACGGGCATGACAGGTGGATGATGTCGCGAGGTGACCACCTGGCCCCGCGGCGCATACTTTCATGCACTTTTGATGCATTGCCATGAAAGGAGTCGCAAATGGTTGGCGTGGACCGCTTCCGCCAGACGCGGGCCAGCTGGCAGAGGCCGGATAATCACATCGCGAGGGCGCGTCTGCGTTGGTGGTGGTGTGCTGCCGACGGGTGTGGTGTGTTCACTGTGTGCGCGTTGCTGCCGGTGTGTGGCCGGCCGGCGACAGGACAAGACACTAGACCATATTCAGGACGCCGCAGCAGTCACCAAAGACTCACTAAGTATCTTAAAAACTTAGTAGTTTACTATCTACTTAAACACCTTTATAAATAACTACTAAAGTTAAATAATATAATATACTATAAAATTTATAAATAACCTTTATAATTTACTAAAAAGTATAAAAATAAAGTTTTTAGTTATTCTTTAGATAGACTAAATTAAAACTATTCTCTTAAATTATTAT